>JBBYHO010009604.1:0-13479 GCA_038382025.1 Adansonia gregorii
GAAAACCTAAAAATGAGAAATTCTAAGAAAAATGGCTAAATTTGGCCATGGAAATCCTTAGCAATTTAGGAAAAATTATCCTATGGTACTTGAAGGTGGGAGGGACGACAACAAGCCTTTTTTTTTTTCTTCTTGGTCATTGGCCTTTTATCTTTATCTTTCTTTTTGTTAAGTTAACTTGTTAGGTTAGAAAATAATTAATGTTTTGTCATAAGCCCTACCCTTGTCATCATAAAGTGATGTCATGCATGACATCATTGATTTCTAGAGATAATTCGAGTGATTTTTGTTTATAATATGTAAAATTAATTAAAAAGATTAAATTATAAAAATTAAAAATTATGTTTTTAAAAAATAATTTTAAATGATCAATTTAATTCAATCTAATACTAAAAATAATTTTTTATGCACGAAAAAATTTTAAATAGCAAACTCATAATATTTTATGAGAAAAAACTTTATAGGGAAAAAATTATTATACGTAAAAAAATACAAAACTCATAAAATAAATTGATTTTTTACAAATTGAATTAATAGGGATTAAAAATAATATTTAAAAAATTTTAAAAATTATGAACTCTGAAAAATCCTACTGAAGATATTTATGAAGTAGAAACTCTATATTTTGGTAACATGAAAAATTTTAAAACAAATAAAATAAATTGAATTTTTCAAAACTGATTTAATATAAATTAAAGAATAATATTTTAAGAATTTTAAAAATTATAAACTAAGAAGGATATTCATAAAAAATAATTACGGAGTAAAAAAAACTTCATATTTCGCAAAAAAAGAATTTCAAAAGAAAAATGCAAATCTGATAAAAAAAAGATGAATTGTTCTAAGCTGATTTAATATGAATTAAATAATAATATTTGAAAAATTTTAAAAGTTATAAACTAAGAAAAATCTTCTCGAAAAAAATTTGTCGATTAGAAAACTCTATATTTGGAAACCAAAAAAAAATGTAAAACTTTTAAAATGAAATAAATTTTGAAAAAACCGATTTAATGATAATTAAATGCAAATTTTTAAAGAATTTTGAAGTTAAAAACTTGAAAAAATTTCACAATAAAATTTTATAGATAAAGGAAAGCTCGTATTTCAAAATCGAAAAAATTTTAAAGAATCCATTAAAATTTATATAAAATAAATTAAATAAAACCCATTATCTACAATACTAATTTACTAAAGGGTAAAGATGAGAATCCAGAATCTGAAATAATTTTATCAGGAAAAATTTTACGAGAATAAAACTCGCAATACTATGAAAAATTCAAAATTGGTCACAAAAATGGACAACCAGACTCTTTATGGTATAAAATGCCAATATGAACTTTTCCTTAAATATTTTTGATTTTTCAGAGTACGTATCGGCATAAATGCCATACAGGTGTTGGTATAATTATATGACGGTCAAATTTCAAGTTTAATGAAATCTTTTCTAAAATTTCCTAAAAATGGGAATTTTGACTGCGATATCATTCGCAAAAACAAATTCTCAAGACAAAAAATTTAAAAAATAAATTTTCTTTTAAATATTCATCACATATATCCGAAATTAGAGATGGAAGTGCAATTCTTTTTTTTATCACATGAACTTGTCGTCATTTAACTATGAATAAAAATGTTTTGAGAATGTCTGATTCATCTAAAAGAGATCATTCCCAATCAGGTTGCCATTAAGTCCTTAATCTCGGATATTCGAGATTATTAAAAAAAAAAAAGAGGACCTGGATGAAATCAGGTGTCTACAGGGATTAACTGGAGAGACTTCTATATTTGTCGCTTAAAATTTGAGGATGAATTAATTTGCTAATATAAGGTTTGAGTTAATTACTAGTGGTACCGGAAAGGCTAGATGGTGTTGCGTTAGTGCTATCGATAGGTCTTTCCTATGTAGATTAATACAATTGATGGGCTGATTATTCGGGTTACCCAACTTTTTCTTAGTATCTGCAACACTACAATATCTCTTTATTTTTAGGGAAGGCTGTCATTAGCTCCATAAGCTTCATGATTTGTGCTTACATTTTGTTTTATCGATAAAGCATTTGATACTCCTTGTAGATTAACTTAACTCATTTAATGTATGCTTGATGATCATTTTCCATGATCTGTTTGTGACGACAACATTGTAGCAATGTGAAATAATTGGTTCTGTGTTCCTTGCTTGGTTTTAGAATCCCTTATACTTTTATAACCATTCCCGTATTAGAATTTCATTCAAAATGTTTTTATTGATGTTTCTTCATGATGAGATGATGATAAGTATGGAATCATGACAATGAACGATTATTCACATGAATAAATAAAACAAGTAGCAAAAGAATTGATTTTGTTATCCAAATGCAATAAAGACAATTAGCTTATGGAATATCTTCACTAATAGCGGCTTTCATAAAGTAAAAAAATAGAGTTTGATTACACATGATTACAGCCGAAAGTGTTAGACATGATTACATTATCTAACCACATGTTCTGAGAAATACAACAACTCTTGCTCATGGTCTCCAATGGGTATGATATCTCACTTCAAAGATCGAGCTATCTAGATCATATCAATTGCCTCTATTTGCGCTACTTGAATTCGCTCAATGAGATGAGGGTGATGTTCTTGATGATTTAGGCATCCCTGGTTAACCATTTATTGTCATTCTTTTTCGTGTTGCTCTATGGCTTTTATTTGCTCTTCAATGTGGTCTTGATAAGTTTGTAGGATTATTCTAAGCTTTAAATTTTGAGTGATAAATCTTCATTCTCAACCCTATCTATTTTTAAGTCTTATACTCGAGCTTCAAGTCATCTTATCATTCTTTAATAGGTTGATTTAAGGGCATAAGCTTTAATGAGCTTCTTTTTATTGACCTTAGCCTCTTTTTTCCATTAATTCAACTCCTTATCAAGGGTAAAATGCTCTGCTTCCCACTTAAATAGTGACTTACTAATATGCTAGTATTTGTTTCTTTTTCTGATGCCACGTAATCCTTATTTAGACTTTCGAGATCCCCTTTGACATAGTCTCTCTCTTTAAGAACCAATTCATATTTTGCATCTTGGAAGTAGATTTTTGGTCTTAACTGACTCTTTTTCCCTCTTAAATGGATGGTCTCCGTGATCAAGGTTGTTGTTTCTTGTTCAAATTCTTGCTCAATAGTTTATTCTCAGAAAAAGACTTGCCAATAAAGACTTGAGCTATTACAACATCAGATAGTGACAAGGGATCATTGATACAGCAAATCCTCTACTTATCATACTTAGAGTCATGTCGCTTTCTCTCTTATACCTTCCCATACAGTGGACTTGCCTTCAAGCAAGGAAGACTGAATGGAATTTTAACTTGTATTTGGCTTTATTATGGTCAAAGTCCCAAAGCTTGAAATCTTAGATGAGTGGGATGAATTACTAGCATTGAAACTTTTGTAAAACTAGCAGAGGTTTGTAGTTGCTGCTTTTTTATAATCCTATAAGTGGCATAAAACTATGATCTTCACATCTATATATGATTGATTAAGGGGAAATCCATGGGACCTTCCATGCAACCTTTTCTTTTTTCAGATTTGAAAACTTCTCAACCCATTATTTCTTAGACTTCTCTTGGGGCCATTCCTTCTAAAAGACCTTAGAGAGAAAACTGAAGTTAGGCAAGAAATTATGCAACTTTTATTTCTTTTTTATGCAAAAATGGCTACTAAGCCAAATATGAAGAAATAAGGCACATCAATGAATCGACCCATTTTTATTTTCTTAAAAAAATTATGGGCTCGAATAGTCACAACAATAATAAGGGATGTAATGTTGATATTGCAGTAGAATCAGGAGAAGGAATCTATGTTGCACTTCTACATAGCCTAAAATTTTTGAGAATATGACCAGTTTATATATTGCTAGAACATAGATATCCTAAATTTTCCTTGCATCAGTGAAACTCACCATTGTTTCCCTTTGACTAACCTAAGAAATGCATTCACTATTCCTTTTCACTTAATGTAGCTATTGATCCATGACTTTATGGCTTTGAGGATCTGTGCTAATCTCTTCTTAAAAGGTAGAGTATGTGGTGCTTTACAGTATATTCTATCAGACTTGTCCCCTTCAATGTTGAGCAATGTAGTGTACTCATAGATGGAAGGGACTAAATCTTCCCCATTAAAAGTGAAGCATCAGTATACTAAATTCCAAAGTTGTGATACTGCTTGCAACTAACCAAAATCCAATCAATCCTAGAGTAAGAGGGCTATGTCCCCATATCTCTCTGTGAATGACTCCCTCTCGATATTACCCTAGCTAGACCGAATGTATTTTAAATCTTGCCAATCGTTTTAGCATTACCTAATCTTAACCCTTTCGTGCGATCATCGAGATATAACTAGGCTTGAGGACATTCTATTTTTGCACTATTGACTTTTGGCCATGCTTTGACTTCTTAAAAAGACTTGAAAAGCAAAATGGACTAGTACTCTATGATAAATGCCCTTTGCTAAACATTGAACCTTTAGCCAATTGTCCTATGTTGATGACTGTGATGAAATAATGCATGCAACATAAAAAAATAGGTCAGTGGTAAAACAATGACAATAAACAAGAATAATGAACAAAGGAATGGAAACAAAAATGAATAACTAAAATTACCCTAACAATAGGCTTTATAATGCCAAAGGCAAGCATGACAATTACAAATATTATGACAAAGTAAGTATAAACGGATAACATAATGATGTGTTCAAGTTAAAAATTTCCATGTTGAGGTGATATGGTACCTCATGATGGCAAAACTAACCTGTTAGGTGATGATCTTCATTCATCACCATTCATGGTGGGTATAAATTAAGCCATCACTTGAACAACATAATGGCTTATTCAGGTTGAATATGTTTTTTTTGGGGCAAGATGGGGCTTTAAGGGTGATAATTTTTACTTGCCACCACTTACTTATTAAAGAAGGATAGCCATCGATTGGACAGCATAACGGCATACCGCGGTGAAGAAATGAGATATGAGTGTCTCTTGAGGCATGAATGACAAACATGGGAAACAAAGTTCGTTCATCATTGTTAGTAAGGCATTTGAAAGATAAGATAATATATGTGTTAAATGAATCACACAAAAAAGGGAAAAAAGAAGAGACAGTCAAAATATATCTCGTAATTATGATTAATTATCAAGAAACATCCAAGTTAGCTTTTTAAGATATGCTTAAATTTACAGACTAACTGATGTTTGAAAAATAGGTTTGGAAAAAATATCTGGAAAAATTTGAGAGACTACAATTTTGATTTTCAAGTGAACTTTTGAAAAGCTGGGTTGAAATATCTTCTCGAAAACTAGGGTTGGAGTATCCCCAAAGGTGGAGTTTTTGGTAATTTTTGGAAAGACAAGATTGAAAGACTTAAATTGGTAAAGGTTTGGTAATTTCTTCATAAGGTGGCATTTTGACAATTTTTGTCAAAATTGATGGTTTTTTATTTAAAAATGAGAAATTAACGAAATAAAAGTGGTGGAATTTGAAAAAATGCTCATACCTTGATTCGAGCCTAAAGGGGCTGACACATTTTTTTGACTTAACTAGGTTGGTCAGACTCATTTAAAGGCATTGAATGCCTTGAAGTGAGAATTTTGAAAAATCAATTAATTTTGATAAATGCAGAATAAAAAAGACATCACCATGCTACATTTTCGATTTTATTACAAACTACTTTAAAGGTTTTTGGGGTCAAGTAAGGCACTGTTAGAAAGGTGACTTGGTAATGTTAAAATTAAAATATTCCAAAAGTCATAAAAAATTGCATTCTGAGAGGCAATCATTTTTTAAGTTGGGTTTAATATGATACTGACAGCATATGCGAGAGAAAGGTTGTAATATTGAAAAATCATACTTGACTCATTCGGAATCATTAAATTGAAAATAAACCTTTTTGGAAATGTAATTTCTAAACTTTTCGTGAAAAATTCTTCAAAAATCCAAAAAAATTATCTGGTTGTCCAAAACAGTCCGAACAAAATGCAAATAGCTTATTGTAAAAGTTTCAGATAATAAAGGTTTAAGAAATCATAACTATTTTATGCAGAACAATTTGGGGGACTTTCCTAGTTTTTTCAATTTTCCTAGAATTAAACCCAATATTTGTATGTTTGTGAGAAAAAAAAGGTTAGTGATAATGGCTTTACACGATCATTTGCACATTCTCAGAGTAGTTTGGGACAATGAAATCGCTTATTAACCATGTCACAAACAAAAAAGACTCTTAACATAAGACCAAGGCATAAGTAATTTATTTCAAGTTCAAAAAGATATTTTATTTTCTAAAAATCAAAACATTGAGCCTCATTTAACCTTGAATCCAAACATGGAAAGCTTTACTTTTCCCAAAGATTGGAAAATCAATTGATAGATAACATTATTCCATGTTAGTCCTCATTTACTGAAGTCAACACGAGCCTAACTTAGGGAGATTTTAAAAAGCATGTTTTTGCAACAAGAATAAGACATCAAGCATGCATCTTTAATCATATAAAATATCCAAACATTGCATCAAATAATCGAAACATGCTAGACCATCAAGGTACATGTTCAAAATGCAAGAAAAATATGGATGATGCATAAACATACTAGAATATGTTTATTGATGCATAAAACATGATATGAACGTGGAAAAAAGTGTTATCATGACATGAACATATGCTGAAAATTTCATGATAATATAAATAATGATTTCTTCGACAAAGGAAAATGTATGAACATGTATACAATATATTTATGGAGGCATGGAATATGATATATGCGTTAAAAAGTGTATTTTTTGAATAAGGGTTGGAAATTTCATGATAGCATAAAACATGTTTTTTTTAATGCATAAATGTATGACAAAATCACTAAATAATGAAAAAAACCATCAAAGAAAATGCTTGGAACCTAGAAATGGTCATGGTTGCATAAAAAGGTCACTAGCATGATGAAAAACATGAAAATAGCAATAAATAAAGAAGCAAGTTAAGAAAAATATGCCAACAAGAGCTCTAACAAATTTTTCTCCCAAAAGATAGGTTTTTTTTTCAAGCAAAGATGTTACCTTTGAAGCTTTTTTTTACTTGTTATGAGCTAGCAAGAAGAAAACCACGAAAAAAATGGCTCAAAGTGGTTTTCTGGAGGTGTTTTATAAAGAAAGTGTGGAAAGCTGTAAAAATGGGAAAGTTTGAGGTTTTTTTAATAACTATTATGAGTGGAAAGAATGTGTGAAAGTGAGTGCTTTTGCTAAGAATGACTGTGTGCTAAATATGTGAATATTTAATCGAAGTTGGCCCTATACAACCATGTGAACAGTAAAGATAAAATGCAAAAAGCAAAGGCATTTTGGGGATTTAGTACATGCACCTCATATATGGACAAGTTACCATGATTAGCTGCTATTCAAATTCATTGGTTTTTTTAGATAACATCAAATAAAGGCCACTTTATGCAACTAGGCCATGTAAAGTTGCCAAAAAACTCTCAAACAAGTTGCATTAAATTAGGAAATATCTTTTATCATGGCTATTTGGGCTTCAAAAAATGTTATTTATCCAATCGCAATTCCAATGTTGAGGCCTAGTATGAATTTGGGTGATTTTTGGTGCCAAAAAAGGTCCAATTTGTGTTTTCATATCATGCTGCAAACAGATGAAAATGTCACAAACTGGACCATTTTGCTTTTGTGTATCGATACATGCATTTTGTATTGATACATAAAAAAAATTTGGCCATATGTATCAATACATTGAGCCTGGTATATATATAAAAGCTTGTTTATTGATACACTTTGGCCAAAAATAATGATTTTAGCAACTGCCAAGCTTGGAATTGGTGGAACAAGCCAATGCATCGCTACATAAGGCAATATATCAATACAGTGACATGTTGTATCAATAAAACTTGCAAAATTTGAATTTTTGTTGATGTGAAGACCCTGTATTGATACACTAATACTTGGTATTGATGCATATATGAAAAAATGTTAATTTTATGCAACTTTGGCTCTATGAATACCTTACCATGGATAGGAATAATGAATGATTGATCCATATTTGTCGAAATGACCTCAATGATGCCCCAAATGATGACTTTTTTAACATATTTTCAATAGGGTCCTTAGGTATTTCAAACCTTCACAAAAAAATTTGCTTGGTGACATAGCACCCAGCAATTATCCTTATTTTTTATTTTTATTATTTTATTTTATTACTTTTTAATTAAACCTTAGGATATCTACAGGTGGCTCGAGAAGAGAAATGAGTGCATTTCATCTAAAAGTCTTTGATTCAGCACAGTTTGTTCCAAAATGCCAATGCACCAGATTATGGCCAGTAACATTAGACTTTGAAAGGATTTCTTAATAGAGGTTCTTGGATGAAAGACCTACACTAAAAACCTAGGCTCAACTTATCCCTAGGGTTAACTTAAAATGACAGAATGCCAACTTGTTGGATCATGGCCAGTAACATTAGACTTAGAAAAGATTCCTTGGTAAAGGTTCTTGACATAGATGCTAATGAATCGGATCACGAGCATCTAACAACATAAACTTTGGAAGGATTTCTTGATAGAGGATTTTGGATGAAAACCTAGACAACAATGCTAGGTTCAACCTATCCCTAGGTTTAACTATAAAATCATAGAATGCCTATAAGCTGGATCGCAGCCAACAACATTGAACTTTGAGGGATTTTCTTTTACAAAATTCTTTAGTGAGATAATTAGCCAGATCTAACCTACTGGCATCATTAGGCTTTGAATTTTGACGACATAGGCCACCTAGCCAGACTTGACCTACTGCCATTATTGGGCTTGATTTCTTTAACACAATATCTTGTAGAGATAAGGTTCTTACCTGAGTGATTGTATGCTTTGTTGATTTCAAAGTCAAAGGTTTTTACCGTGAAATTCTTCATGATTCAATAGATTTTGCTTGACATTATGCTTACAAATAATGTTATGTGTTACAACCTTAATACCTGATGTGATAATGCAGGATATAACTACATGATCATAACATAAAGTGTAATACAAGAACAAACATTGCAAACTATCTTTTTGAGTAGGAGCTTTGGCAACTATTTCCCTAATGCCGTAATTCGATATGCTAACTTTGGACTTGATGGTCTTTGAGATCATGACTTTTTTTTAGGACTTGACATCTGGATGGTTGTTATCTTAAATTGAGGTACTTTGGGCTAGTTTGATAAGGTGAGGATTTGGATGATAATGTTTCTTAACTCATGATGTTTCTTGATTCTTTCCGACAACATCAGTTAGTTTTGTTGATAGTTTAAAAACTGGGTAACTTTTGGTCTGGTTATTTATGCATCTTGACTGGATTGGTTACTATTTGAGTTTTGACGAGATTTTTGGCTGGGGTGGTTGAAGAATATTCCTCCACTCAAATTTCTTGAAATCTTATCACAATATTTTCTTGATTTTCCAATGTAATAGTTTGACAAATGCTAAACTAGGCTAGTGACCCTGAGCTCTCAAGAGGTTGTTTGGAGAGCCTTTTTGGTAGGTGCAAGTCCTAATTGAAAAGTATTAATCAAGGAAGTATTCTAATAGAGGTTTTGAAAACTAGACTTCTTGTCTTGACTCATGAAAATTCTAAATATCTTGAGATTTCAAAAATCTTCACAGCCTTTTTGATTGAATGGGATAATTTTCCTTTTTATGGCTAATTGGATAACATCAAAGATGGCTTCAAGATTTTTAGCTTTCCTTTATACTACAGTTTTTTAGATTTTTATCTAGAGCTTTATTATTTTAACTTTTTTTTGTTTTTTCATTAACTACTGCATCATTTCCTTAAGAGAACCTAAAATTTTCTAAAAGAAAAATTTTTTAAAGAATAAGGTTATCAGTTTAAATAGCCATGCTTGATTGAGATGAATTTTTTGAGGTAAATAATGTAGGCTTAGGTTTGAGGTTCCAAAAGAAAGGGTATATAGGCCTAAATTTAGTGTTTTAGGGAGATTAGATCAAGGATCACTTCTTTTCATAATGGTTTCCATCCTTTCTTCTTTTTTTGATATCTTTATTTCCTTTAATTCTCTCTCTTTTAATTCGATCTTTAGATTGATCTTATTTTTTACTTTGGCTTTAGCTTTTCTTTGATTTGTTGAGTGAATTTAGATTTTGATAACTTGGTACATCTTATATTTACTGTCTGATGTCAGGCATTTTGATAATTATAAAGGCAAATACCTATCATATTTCCCTTAAAAGTCTTTCCATGCCCCCTACTGTAGAAGGTGATCCTTGATCAAGGTTTTAGAAAGAATGAATTCATTAGGTTCAAAAGGTAGCAAAGGAAATGGTTTTATAATTTGTGAAAAGAAGAAAGAAAAAAAGGCTATATTTCATTTTGAACACAACTATGTGAATTGATAAGTCATTTTTCAGAACAAAGTTCTGTTAGAAAACATATTAAATGTCTTAATCACATGATGTAGCATTTAATTTTGTTTTCCTTTTTTCTTTTCCAAGGTACAGGCCCCAGTATTCCTTTCTTTTCGCGCTTGAAGGCATGTTTCTTAGAGTCATTAATTTACCCTAGCCATAAGTGATTTTAAGTTTTGTTTACAGTTGTAAGAGAGTCTCATATTCTATTTTCCTTATGTTTGATTAACTTTAATAAAATCTGATGGCATAAAATGTTCCTTAGAACCTTCGTTAGAGTTAACTTCATCAGTGCAAATTGACCATTCAAAATCAGTCTCTGGAACTTTAGTGAAAATGTATGTTATTTTTATCAAAGCACCTAAAAGGTGAGTAATAGACAAAAATATAAACAATGGGTTTGAGCAAAGGGGAAGAATAAAAACTGACATTAAAGATGAAATGCATCATGCTAAGTCATTTTCATTAATAATACTTGATAAAAGATGCTGTGCATGGGATTTCTACAAGCTCTTTGGCAAAAGCAAATAGGTTTTAATTCTTGACATTACATGAAAATAGACTTAAAAAGCAAGGGGGTTTTTAACTTGGACTATCATCAAGAACATATTTTAGTGAGTGGAGATGGGTCTTATTATTCGACTTGTATGGTCTCGGTTGATTATTGATGACGTTGACATAGAAGTTGTCGATGCTAATCATGTTCATAGCTAGTTTGATATGATTGAGCAAATGGTTTACAGAAACATTTGGCCTTGGATTTGTCCCAAGTTGTTAGACTTTAAATCGATAAGGCTTTGTACCTTTCGCTTAAAAGATTTGCAATTTTTGGTAGCGTGCCCGAGTGCCTCAACATGGTAATTACAGTGGGCATTGGCATCATATCACTGAAGGATAGAGGCTTTTTCTTAAGGATGTAAATGGGAACAACTAAGTGTCTTTGGAGTAATGTTTGCTAAATATCTTTGTTGGTCATAAGAATGGGATCAAACTGTTGTCTCTTAGGATTCACTCCTTGATTGTTTGGGGCATTGTTGGAAGGGTCATTGGCATTTCAATTAGTTAGAGGTAGATTGTTTCATGGAAGGTTTAAAGGTATTGTAAAAGATGGGTCATAGGTTGTGGCATAAACTGGCTAAGGAGGGATCACTATTTGGTTAGAGTGGGGTATGCTTAGGTAATCTGGACTGTGCACTTGATAATGACTTGGTTGAGATAGGTTAGTTTAGTTGAAGACCTTTGCCTCTCCTTCTTTCTATTTGTTGGTGATTGGCTTCTTGCTTGATCTAGATTACTCTCCCACTAACATTCTACCATTTTTGATTGCTACATCAATCATTTTACTTGAAAGAACAAGATCGGTGAACATTTTAATGGCATTTCCCTACTAGTTGCTTGTAGTATGGGCTACATAGTTTGTTGAAGAATGTCATAGTCATCTTCTTTTTCGTTAGAAGAGTATAAACTAAAACTCCCTCATTTCTCCATTGTTGACTATACTGCTTAAAACTTTCAGCGGGCTTTTTCTCTAAAGTCATAAGAAAAAATCGATCAAGAGCCTAATTCTACACATGTTAATATTGATTTAAGAAAGCTCTAACTAGGTTGGCTATGACTAAATTTGAATGTTATCAAGTTCAGTATACCATCAGACAACTACTTTAGTCAAGTTATGTTGAAAATAATGTACAAGATGTTTTTTATCCTTTTCGTGCTTGACCATTTTATTAAGTTAAATTTGAATGTGCATAATAGGATCTATAGTTTCACTTTACTTCTTAAAATTTGGTACCTTGAATTTCAGGGGAATAATAAAATTAGACACCAGAGACAAAGCTTTGACATCAGTGGCTCTGAATTTGACATTTCCCTTGATAGCTTTTAAACACTTCTCCAAAAGCTGATACTTGTTCATATCACAGTCGATATTACAAGGTTTGACCATCGGTATTTTCTTGCTCATCATGATCGAGAGTTATAGGATCAACTAGAGAAATTCTTATATTTACTAGAGGTGGTAATTGGGTGGGTTGGGGCAGGTTCGAGACAGGTCATTTCGAATTCAGGTTTTTTTGAGTTTGGGCTGATTCGGGTTTGGGTCTATTCAAGTTCATGCTAATTCGAATTCAGGCTAATTCGATTTGGGTTCAGTTCAGGTTTGAAGATATTTTACATCATTTTTTTATTTTATGTTAAATGTAATTATTTTTACGTAATTTTGAATTCTAAGCCTAGGCACGAATTTGGCCCTAGCTAGCCCGAAAAAATCTTAATTCAGTTCTATGGGCCTATGGATGGCCTAAAAAATTTTTGAATTCTAAGCTCAGAGCCGAATTTATCCTAGCTCACCAATTTAAATATAAATCATTGTTCATAATATTAAAAAGTTAATTTTTATATTGATATTTACATATTTTATAATTAAATTTAAATAAAATATATTATTTTATTTGAAAAATACTATTTCAGGTCGAGCATACTTAAAACTTAAAATCGAAGACCTGGGCTTGATCGTGCCGAGCCTATTGTGTTGGGCAGGCTGTCTGGCCGATGGACAGGTCGTCTGGCTCATAAGCAAGTCTAGTTGCTAGTTTAACGTGTGATTTTTTTTAGATATGGTATTATCTATTATGGCTTTAATATTTTTTATTTTATCTTATTATTTTGTTATATTATTATTAGACTTTAATTATCATTACTTTAAATAATAATAATAATAATAATCAAAGAAGTATTTAAAATTTTATTACTAACATGCATAAACTCTCAATATTTATTGAGTTTAACTAATTAAATAAAAAAATGATGAATTAATGATATACTTTATTGATAATACTTTTAAAGCTTATGGTATGGTTTATTTTTTAATAAATTATTATTTTATCATATATAGACTTGTTTAAGGATCGACTATCCACTTGACACAATTGAGCCTGAGCTTTGGTTCTCATATTTTGGTTTCAACTAGCCCAATTTGACTTAAAACAATTATTTTAAATTAAAATAAAATATATTTTATTTGATTTTAATTATAAAATATATAAATATTAATAAAAAAA
>JBBYHO010009625.1:0-13476 GCA_038382025.1 Adansonia gregorii
TGATGGTGATATTGGTTAACAACCTAAGGAGTAGGGTGATCATATGATTTTGACCCTTTTTGATCCAATTTAGACTTTAAAAAGATGTTATGATTAATTCGAAAGTCTCAATTCATAATTTGATGTGTGTTTTAATCTTTCTTGATGCAAAAAAAAGTTAAAATCAAGTTTTGGAACAATGGCGGACGAGTCAAAAATGCCCGGACAATGTAACGATACATTTGGTCTAGATTGTATTGGTACTATAACCTATTGTATCAATACTATGAACTACTGCATCGATACATGTTGATATGTATCGATACATTTATTTACAGAATGCATGTTTTGGTCCTGGCATCACCTAGTATCGATACATGAGGTCCTATATCGATATAGAGGCTTATGTATTGATACATCTACATGTTGTATCGATACAAATAGGGACATTTCAAATTTTTGGCGCGTTGGAGAGAACCATGTATCGATACATTCAAGTAAAATTATGAATTTTCTCATATTTTTTATCCCTGGATACCTTGGACTATGTCATTTGATGCCACATCTTTGCATTTATCTTTGATATGATCCCTAGGCTTTCTTGACATCCTCAAAAGACTTTTTCGCTTGGCGATCATCGCCCCTTCTTATGTCTCTGCTCCAGATTGCTAAAATTAGCCTGAATAAAATAAGGTGTCTACAAGTATCCCTAAAAATAAAGGTTTGATACGAGATTTTAGTTAAAAGTAAAGTTGGACTATCCTTAAAAATGGAGGTTTGATATTGGATTTGAGTTAAAAGAAGGGTTGGAGTATCCCATTAGAATAGTAAGTTTAGAGTATCCCCAAAAATAAAAATCTTAGACATTAAAAGGAATAGGTCATATTTTTGAAAAAAGACAATATTTAAAAATTGAGAGCCAAAGTTTTAGCTAAAATGCTCCTCTTTTGTTTAGCCTTGGTTCGAGTCTAAAGGGCTTAGGCCATGGGAATGAGCCAAGTAGATCATGAGGTATTCAAATGCTCCAATAAGAGTGTTTTAAAAATTAGGCTAGAAACAAAGAATAGCGTTGCATCATTTCTCTTTTTGAATTTATTTTGAGCTCATTCGGAGGTTCCCAAGGGTAAATGAGGTATCGCTGGAAAGGTTACTCAGTGAGGATTAATGTAAAAATATTTCAAAAATCCTAGAAAATCACTTTTTAGGCAGAATTAATTTTTGAACTTTAGCTTGTCTCGACACTAGTAGCATGTACAGGGTAAAGGTATATAGACTTTGAAAAATCATTTTGAATTCATCTGGAGCTATTAAAATGCGAATAATACTTTTTCGAAAAAGGAATTTCATGAGCTCTATGGAAAAAATATTCAAGGGATTCAAAATGTTATTTGTTAGGCCGAAACAACCTAAATAGTAGACTACTTACTGGATCTAGGGGTTTCAGACACTGAAGGTTCAAAAAATCATAACTATTTCATCCGAGGTGATATGAAGGTAAATGAGATATCGTTGGAAAGGTAATTCAAAACCATTAAACAAAAAAATACCAATACATTCTAGATAAATCATTTTTTATTTTTAAATAATTTTTCAAAACTAGACCACTGTGCTGCCAAACAAAATAGGGGAGGTGTTTAGTATTTTTTGTTTTGTATTCCGTTGAGCTCAGGCCATGGACATTCGAACATCTATAACTGAGATGAGGGGTTGACATGGGCATCATGAGTTCATTCCACAATCCCAAGGTAGTTTGGGATGATGGAACAAACCATTGACTATGCCATAATCCTTGTTTGGCTAAAGACCAAGGATTAACATTTTTCAACTAAAAGACTTCATTTCATTTTTTGAAAATCTTCCATGAATGCATAACTAAATACTTGCTTTGCCTCCAAGGTTGGAAAGCCAACTTCATAAAAATCTTAAGCCCATGTTATTCTCCATGTATAAGAGATAGCATGTGCCTAACTTGGGGTGTACTCTTTGAAATCAGGTTTTCTAGCATTCAAACAAAAATCTCAACACAAACAAAGTGCCACAAACATGATATAGAACATGGAGAACATGTATGTACAAAAAAAGAATGCATGGAGATGATAGATAGATGCATGAACATACTGAGGATGAACATGCTGAAAAAAGCATTTTTATTTCGTGGAACCTATTAAGCTACTAGGAAACGTATGGACATACCTATGACATGTTAGGATGCATGCTTTAAACATGAGATGCAGGTGTGAACATGGAAGGAACATGGCAAGGTCACATGGACAGAGGCTGTTATGGTAATAAAAATGTAAGGGAATAGCATGTAGACATTAAGAAAAACATCAAGATCCTAAACTACCAGAACCAAAGCCACAAAAATGCATGGGAGTCTTAGGGTGGCCATAAAAGCATAAAAAGGGTTTATTAAGATAATGCTGGTCACAAAATAGAAAATGTAAAGATCAAGGTAGAGAGGATTTACCAAAAACTTAAACTTTCATTTTTTTCAGAGCAGTGGTTATAGGCTTAATTTTTTCCTTCTCCTTGCTATTATTTATCAAGAAAAAGATGAAAGAAAGTAGTTTTTTGGTGGTATGGTTGATGGTAAGGCTTTTTAAGGATCAAAATGTGTGGAAAGTTAGGATTTTGAAGGTTTTCTAGTGGTGTTTTAGGGTGACTACAGGAATGAAGTATGAGAGTTAATGAAACAATGTTTTTAGAAGTGTATGAAATAGCGTTTTTGGGGCTGAAAATGGCTGGAGGATTTGTGGGGATGGGTGAAGAGTTTTTTGGGATTACTGGAGAGTTTTTTTTTATAACTGAGAGCCTTTTTTCTAAGGTAGCTTCCTCTTAGATCTCTTTTTGGTTCAACCCCTCTTTTTAGAAGATAATGCAAAAGGCCTCATTAATTTTTCTTCTGCAGCAAGGCATATCTTCAGCTGCCATGTTAAGTTAACTTTCTTTTTATTGGTTCTACCATGCTTATCAAAGGGGCAGAAATGCTATGAAAGCCTGCAAGCTGGAGATAAGCTTGCTACCGTCTTACACCCATATATTTTATGAAAGTGACTTTTGTCATTAATTGTTTAGAATCCAAAAATTTGTTAGAATCCATTAATGAACCTATAGTTAAGGTTTGCAATGTTATATGATAGTTTTTTGGTGCAAAAACATGTTTAAATTAGGTTTTTGGAGGTTAAAAAGTGGCTCAAACTAGGCAAAAGCGTCTTGGTGTATCGATACAAAACATGTTGTATTGATACATAACTCTTGAGTATCAATGCTAAGAGCAAAAAAATGTTTCTAGTCTCGAGACGTAGAGGCTAGTATCGATACTTTATGGATTTGTATCAATACTCATGCTTGTGTATCTATACAGTTTGGCAAAAATCATAACTTTAGTTGCTGCCAAGCATTTTATCGATGCAATCATGCTAGGTGTCGATACCACACCTTAGGTATCGATACTAAACCCTTTTATATCGATACTACACATGGAAATTCAAAATTTTGGTAACACGAAAGCCTGTGATAATGTTTAAGCACCCATATGACCTGTACATACCTTAGGTTTCTCGAGTTGTCCTATCTTGGTCACAAAAAGAGGAAAATTGACCCGTTTTTGAATTTTTCTTTGAAGCGGTCCATAGGTATTTTGGGCTTTCCCAAAAAAACTTTGTCACTGGGCGATGATCATTCCCCAGCTTTATTTCTATTTTTTTTATTTTGTCCCCTTTTACCTGAACCTCTAAGATACCAAAAACTGGTCTGGACAAAATGAGATGTCTACAGCAGCCTTTCTTTGACTGTTGCTAAGTATTAGGAATAGGGCAAAGATAAATAGATAGCATTTTGTTCGGGCAGTGTATTAGGTCATTTTTTAAGAAGGAAAGAAAAATGACCCTACTCTTTGAGTTCTAAAATGAAAAGGGTGCCACCAGCTTGTGTGGACTTAAAAGAAAAGGCGTCATACTCTTTAAGGACTAGAATAAAAGGGATGCCACCAATTTATATGGGTTTAAAAGAAAAAACAAAAGCATCCTACTCTTTAAGGACTAAAATGAAAAAGGTGCCACCAGTTTGTGTGGACTTAAAAGAAAAAGAAAAAATGTCATGCTCTTTGAGGACTAAAATGAAAGGTGCCACCAGCTTGTGTGGGCTTAAAAGAAAAAGAAAAGGGACACCACTAGCTTGTGTGGGCTTAAAAGAAAAGTCATCTTACTTTTTGAGGACTAGAATAAAAGGGACACCACCAATTTTATGTGGGCTTAAAAGAAAAGGCATACTCTGTGTGCTTAAAAGAAAAGGCATACTGCTCTTTGAGGACTAAAAATGAAAAAAAAAGGCCTGCTCTTTGAGGACAAAGAAAGAAAATGTCCTACTTTTTGAGGATAAAGAAAGAGAAGATCTTGCTCTTTGAGGACAAGAAAGAAAATGTCCTGCTCTTTGAGGATAAGAAAGAAAAGGTCTAACTTTTTGAGGATAGGAAAAAAAATGTCTTGCTCTTTGAGGACAAGAAAAGAAAACATCCTACACTTTGAGGACAAGAAAAGAAAATGTACTATTCTTTGAGAACAAAGAAAGAAAAGGTCTTGTTCTTTGAGTACAAGAAAAAAAATATCCACTCTTTAAGGACATGAAAAGAAAATGTCCTGCTATTTAAGGATAACCAAAAAAATGTCTTACTTTTTGAGGACAAAGAAAGGAAATATTCTACTCTTTAAGGATAAGGAAAAGAAAATGTCCTGCTCTTTGAGGATAAAGAAAAGAAAGCATCATGCTCTTTAAGGATAAGGAAAAAAAGGGTCTTACTCTTTAAGGACAAGAAAAAAATGTCTTGCTTTTTGAGGACAAGGAAAAAAAATAACCTACTCTTTGAGGATAAGAGAAAAAAGGGTCCTGCTCTTTGAGGACAAGAAAAGAAAATGTCCTACTCTTTGAGGACAAAGAAAAGAAAAGGTCATGCTCTTTAAGGACAAGAAAAGAAACGGTCCTTCTCTTTGAGGACAAAGAAAGAAAATGTCTTATTCTTTAAAGACAAAGAAAAGAAAAGATCCTGCCTTTTGAGAAAAAGAAAAGAAAATATCCTACTCTTTGAGGACAAAGAAAGAAAAGGTCATGCTTTTTGAGGACAAGAAAGAAAACGTATTGAAATTAGATACCTTTCTTAGGCAATTTTCAACGAGCTTGTGATATTGAAGGTACTTACCTGAGATTTTTTGAGGTTTTTGAAAACAGAAAGTCACAACTTGCATTCTTTACTGATTTACCTTTTGTACAGGGATAGGTACCTAAAAGATATTAAATCTTGTAAAATGCATCGAAATACATATGCATGTTTAAATAATGCGAAAGTGGTGTTTTCAAAGGCATAATCCTTCAATTTGGATCCTTCTCACATTAGATAAGGTGGCTTCTCATCCTGATGACCAATGATGGTAATAAGAGGATTGTGAAATTGGCTGATTCACGTTGGTCTATTAGCAAGCATGAATGGTGCTTTTTCGCCAATTCTTACTCTAAAGAGCCTCTTTAACTATTCAAATATCTTGAACACTAGTTGTTTGGGTACCAATTGAAACAGGATTTTAGCCTCTCTTCTTTAGGCTTTTCTAGGGGTAGAGTTTGAACACTTCTCAGGATACAAGATCAAAGAAGATGGGACCAACCATGGCCCTAATGTTCATTTTTGGTCTCTAGACCTAACAAAAATTCTCGCAAAGTTTAATCTTTCCAAGCAATGCTATGAAATCCTATTATCAATTTTTCTCATTTATCAAGCATTATCAATTAAATGATAAACATGATGCAACGTGGACTGCAGGGTTATGAAAAGGTTTTGCAAAAAATCAAATAATTGTATTCTCATTCGATTAAAAAATTTTGAAATACAAAAGAGTCAAAAGAAAACTTTTTGGAAAATTAATTTCGATACTGATGACATGAATTTTCCACTGAATACTTTTGAAGACTTTTTTTTGAGCAAATAATCCTTATGGTGTTGGCTAAATCATAAAAGGATTCCTCAAATTGCCCTATTATGGGATGGAAGCCTTAAAGTTGGTTAGTTTTCATTTTCTAAATATAGCTGTGGATAAGGTTTCGTCAACATAGAACAAATAGGTAAGTTATGATTTGGTGTCTTGGTCAGTGTTATAAATATGGAGAAGATTGGTTTTAGGCTAATTATGGTTTGGGCTTGACTTGGTTTGAATGGGTTTAGTTACTTAAGCCACCCTATCAGGTTTTTTACTTAAGTTCATTTTTTTCTTTTTTTGTTTTTTTTTTGGAAGAATGGTGGGCGAAGGGCTAATAGAATGCTTTTTTGGGTTTTTATCCTAAAGTTTTTTTAGGGATAGTATTTTTTTTATGAAATCAGAGTTCACAAGATTAGATAGGTCATTGCCATCCATTTTGGTTAAGATTAAAGCTCCTTTAGAGAATACACGCTTCACCATATACAGTCTTTCCTAATTTGGGGTCCATTTTTTGTGAACAATTTTATGGATTGGGAGAATTTGCTTAAGCAACAAGTCACCTTTTCGGAGTTGATGAGGATGGACCTTTTTGTATAGGCTCTTATCATGTGCTTTTCATACATTTGCCCATGATAGATGACTTTGATTATCTTCTCTTTGATAAGATTAAGTTGCTCAAATAGATCTTTAACCTATTCGGCCTCTTGACATTGTGATTCCATTAAAACTCTAAGGAAAAGATTTTAACCTCGATAGGTAGAACAGCTTCCATGCCATAGACTAAAGAAAGTGGTGTAACACCCGTAGAAGTTTGTACGACTATGCGATAAGCATGTAAAGCAAAGGGCAACTTTTTATGCCAATCCTTGTACATCTCATCCATCTTTTCGATTATCTTTTTAGTATTTTTATTGGCTGCTTCCACTACTCCATTCACTTTTGGATGATATGGGATAAAATTTTGGTGCTGAATTTTAAACTGAAAATAGATTGCTTACATCATCTTGTCTTTTAGCTTACGTGCATGATCAATAATGATTTGTTCAGGAAGACCATATCTATAGATGATGTCCCATTTCACAAATTTACACATGATAGATTAGGTGACATTGGCATAAGAAGCTACCTCTACCCATTTGGTAAAGTAGTCGATAGCAACTAGGATAAAATGATGTCTATTGGAGTCATTAGGGATGATTGGTCCAATTATGTCCATGCCCCACATAGAAAATAGCCATGGGGCTGTCATAACGTGCAATGGTATTGGAGGGACATAAATCTTGTCTTCAAAGATTTGGCATTCGTTGCATTTACAGGCATAGTTGATGCAATCCCTTTCTAGAGTCAACCAATAGTAGCCTGATCGCATGATTTGTTTTGCCATTTGATGTCCATTAGCATGCATGCCACATATCCCTTAATGGATCTCCTCAAGGATTATTCAAGCTTCTGAGGCATCCATGCACCGGAGTAATACTTGGTCCCAACTTTTCTTGCAAAGCACTTCACCATTCAAAATGAAGTTTGCAGCATTTTTCGTATGGTTTTTTTATCATTTTTAGTGGCATGATCAGGGTATTATTGATTTTTGATATACTAGAGGATATCATGATAGCAGGGTAAACCATCTTTTTCTTCTTTAATATTTTGGAAATGTGCTGATGTTGAATGAATGCTCATCTGAATAGGGTGACGTTCAACTCCTAATTGACCTTAAACATAGATAATAAGGTGGCTATGGCATTAACAATTTAATTCTCTTCCCAAGGCAAATATCGAAAACTATCATTATCAAACTCTTTTCTCAGTTTTGAGATTAAACTTTTATAATAAGTTAGCTTGGCATCACATGTCTGCCCTTCCCCTTTCAATTGGTATATGACAAAAGATGAGTTTATAAACACTCATAAGGCTTAGATGCCTCTTTTAATGGCAGCTTGGAGTCCCATGATGCAAGCCTTATATTCAACTATATTGTTAGTGCAGTCAAAGCTTAATCTCGCAGTGAAAGGATAATTGCTTCCCTCAAGTGAGATTTAAAATTGCCCCAGTTCCATGCCTCAGTGCATTTGAAGCACCATCAAAAAACAATTTCTAAGGTAAATCACTGTTGATTGCTTTTTCTATCCTAGATATGCATATTAGGTCTTCATCGGGGATTTGGATGTCCAAAGGTTAATAATCATCCGTTGCTTGACTAGCCAAGAAATTTGCAACCGCACTACCTTTGATGGCCCTTTGATTCACATATTCAATATCGTATTCAGAAAGCCTGACTTGCCACCTAGCCAATCTCCCAACAATGCAGGGCTTCACATAAGTATTTGACGGGATACATTTTGGTAATCAACCATGTGGTGCAGTATAAAATTGTCTCAACCTTTTGGCTAGCCAGACTAAAGCGCAACATAGCTTTTCTACTATCAAGTAATTATTTTCACATTCTATGAACTTCTTGCTCTAATATTAGTAGCCTATTCTTTCTTTCTCGAATTATCATGCTGGCCTAATACACAGCCCATCGAACTATTAAAGATTTATAGATATAAAATTAGAGGTCTGCTTGGGATTGAAGGTACAAGCACTAAAGGGCTTGAAAGGTATTACTTTACTTTATCGAAGGCTTATTGACATTCTTCATTCCATTATTTGGGATTTTGTTTACAAAGTAGTTGAAACATCGGGTCACATTCATCAGTCAATTGAGCTAGAAATCAGGCTATATAGTTTAATCTTCCTAAAAGACTTTTCACCTCTTTTGGTGTTTGAGGTGATGAAAGGCTTTGAATGGGCCTAACCTTGTTGAGGTCCACTTCTATTCCTTTTTCACTTACAATGAAGCCTAATAACTTGTTAGATGTGACATTAAATGTGCATTTAACAGTGTTTAGCTTAAATTGATATTTACGAAGGTGTTTGAAGAGCTTCTGTAAGTTGGCTACATGTTCATTCTCTCTAAGTGACTTGGCAATCATGTCGTCCACATAAACTTTGATCTTTTTATGCATAAGGTCATGAAACAATGTCACCATTGCCCTTTGAAAAGTTACCCCGACGTTTTTGAGCCTGAAAGGCATTACTTTGCAGTAAAAAGTTTTTCACATGGTCACGAAAATGGTTTTTTCCATGTCTTTTATCGCCATTTTGATTTGGTTGAACCCCAAAAATTCATCCATGAAAGAAAAAAGTGCATTTTTGGTGGTGTTGCCATTAGGGTATCGATATGGGCAAAGAAAAGTTATCTTTTAGACTAGCTCGATTCAAGTCCTTATAATCTACACACATTCACACCTTACCATCATTCTTAGGGCCTAAGACTATATTGGCCACCCACTTAGGGTATTTAGCAACTTCTAGAAATTCTGCTTCAAATTGTTTCTTAATTTTTTCTTTGATATTTAGCAGTATCTCGAGTTTCATCCTTCTAAGCTTTTACTGCAGAGGTTTACACTTAAGTTTGAGGGGAAGTTTATGGACTATGATGTTGTCCTTCAACCTAGGCATATCTTGGTAAAACCAGGTGAACATGTCTTAGTACTATTGGAGAAGGCTTATCAAATGGTTTTAAGTTGATGGTTTTATAGAGGTTTCAATTTTGACTTTCTTTCGATCTTTTTTTGTCCTAAAGTTTATGGTTTTGGTGGGTTCTTTATAAGGTAAAATCTGTTCTTCTTCTTGTTCAATTAGTCTAAGTAGATTTAGGGGTATAGGGCCTTCCTTGAAATCTTTCATGCTTAACCCCACCAGCGTAGATTACTTGCTCAAAGTCAATTTCCAAAGTCTTAATGTAGATATTCATTTCATCTTCAATTGAATACCTGAAAATATAAAAAAGAATAGTATAGGCAAAAAGATATGCGCGATGAGGTGGAAATGGACATAATGAATGAAATGCATAATGCTCCATCATTTTCATTGATAATACTTAATAAATGGTGCCCATACAAAGGATCCCACAATGCTTTTGGGTGAAAGCATGCGAGTTTGGTTCATGGCATTACTTTGAAAGAGTTTTGAATAATACAGGGATTTTTATCTCAATCCAGACACTTCGAATAAACTCTAGAGGGCATAAGTCAATCTCTCCACCCATTGTTGATGGCTTTGCAATTACATTAATAGAGAAATCCTCAAAAGTCTTCCCTAACACAAGCATGACATTTGTCGAGCTAGTGTTGACATGTCCACCTGAGTGAAAGTTCTTATGCAATGGCGAAAATGCCATAGGTTCATGTCCCAACAAACGTGCTATCCTTGTCTCTCGATTCTTCTGGGCTTATTTTTTTCTTTGTTGTGCATTAAGATTAAACTCCAATCCTCTCTTGTTAGTATGATGGGCCAACTTTAGAGCTTTAGTAACTTCTAGGAGGCATCTTCAAAGCCTTTTTTTAGCTTAAGCACCTTTGCCGACTGTTAGTTTTAAGCCCATTTGCGTGTTTCCTGATAGATGAGGCTTAATCATGGGTAACCCTTCCTGAGCATAGATGGCATTCATGAACCTAAATGATTGAAAAGAAGGTTCTAGAATGCCCTTATTAGGTTTAACATATAGGGTATTGGTCAAGCTAGCAGCAAAAATATCTTTTTCTCCACCAATACTGACAACTTTGTTTCTAATTAAAACTTTAATTTTTGGTGCAAGGATGATGGAACTGCTCCCGAAAAATGGATCCATAGCCTTCCGAAAAGGTAATTATATGATAGAGCAATGTCCATCACAAGAAAGTCAACCTCATAAGTGCATGGGCCTATTTGGAGTGGGATAATAATGTTCCCCACAATGTTTTTATAGGTTCTGTCAAATGCCTGCATAACTGTGTGGCTATTTCAGATGTGAGATGCATCAATAAGGAGCTTATTCGAGGATGACATATGTATTACATTCAAAGCTGACCCATTATCGATGAGGATCTTGGGTAATATGCTCTTTTTGCCGTATATGGTGATGTGAAAGGCTTTATGACTTTCTCTTTCTCCTTATGGAATCCCGTCATCGCTAAAGGATATGTAATTGTTAGCCATGATATTGTTCACTAGATAATCTAGCTGGCCTATAAAAATATCATGAGATATAGGCCTCGTTCAAAACTTTTAAGAGTACATTTCTATGAGCTTCGAAGTAACAAAAGTGACAGTATAGATATTTTAGCAGGTCACTTATTTAGCTAATCCATGATACTATATTCATTATGTTTAAGGAACTTAAGAAACTCCATTACTTCATTCTCGCTAATCGAATCCTTGGTGACTTTTGAATCTGACCCTTTAGTTGCAGACTCAAGTGTTTGAAGATTCTGGCTAGTATCTTCTTGCTGAACTTCATCTCTTAAGGTTGGTGGCTTATAACACCTACCACTCTGAGTCAAGTGGCTCACCCTTGAAAGATCAATATTTGAGGCTAGTTGACTAGATTCCTCGATGATTAAAGTTTTGCTCTCATAATTCCAGGGAACAGCCTCACTATCTTTGTAGAGGAATGGAGACAGCAATTGAAGGACCATCCTTAGTGTAGATGAGGCAGGAGTGGCCTAAGGATGTGATCGATTATCATACAAGAATAGTGGCCTTCCAATGCCATATGAGGGATTTTCCTATCCCCTCTTGTGGCATTGACAGATGGAAGTACCTCTAAAGTTTAAATAGTTAAAGTCTACTTTTCATCATAAAATTTGATGGTGCCTTTCTTCATCATTCTTTGGACCATGGCACTAAACTCTTTACACATCTGAAGGGTATGACCACGTACTATATGGAAATCATAAAAGTTATCTACTTTTTCCTCTTTCCTCTCGACATTAACTAAGTTGGGCTTTACCAAAATCTACCAAACTATGCTCATTAGTGTTCTTAGCTCTTCCACATTCTTCACAATCTCGTAATTTTACTTAGTAATGAACCTTTCTAAGTTTGTGTCTGCACAGGTTTGAGATGAACTGGCTCATTTGTCAAACCTTGATTGCCGTGCTTTTTGATTTTTTTCCCTTTTGCCCTTGGTTGATTTTCTTTTCAAAGCCTCATCATCATCCCATAAAGTATGACTACATCCACAAATCTTTTAAGGGTTTTTTTCACCATTTCATCATGATACGATGATTGTAGGATGCCAACAAACCTGACAATCTTTTCTTTCTCCATTAATAGTGGTGAATTTGGGCAGCCTTTTCCATACACCTAGAGGCATAATGCCTAAAGCTTCTATTTGGCTGCCTCTCCACACTCATGAGAGAAAGGCAAATCAGGATGCCATCATCATTCACTTCCTCCTCTTCGATGATGTTACAAATGGATAAGTCAGTTCATGACATTTTTTGTAAAATTTTATCTCAAATATGTCCATCATTCCTTGGACTATTTTTAAGAACAATGAACATTGCTGTAAATCGTGCTTTTGAGCATAGTAACAGTAAGAGGACTCCATGAATTCCTCTCTTGGGCTTACTATTCCAACCTCCCTAAATGCTTGCCACACTCTACTCATTAGTGTCTTGACCTCTCTGTCATCTCTTTTAATCCAATAGCCTTTCCTATCAATCACGGTATTTACCTTCGATTCAGTATGATTAAGGAGCAGGTTGGCCCTAACATTTGGTTAGGCATTATTCTATTTTGATTACACCTCTTTTCAATAGGCCTTGCACCTTTATTCTGAATGAGGTGTAGTTTTCAATTGAGTGTCCCTATGCTCCAGCATGGTATTCATAATAGGCATTCTCATCATACCAGCTAGGGTATGGTGCAGATTTCAGGTCTAAGAACACTAGGGTGACCCATCAGCCGACTAATTGGTGATTGTAGATCTCTTTATATGAGTATGGTAAAGGGTCAAAATGTTCCCTTTCTCGGCATGCTTGATGATTACTTTGGACTCTGGCATTGTTTATGCTATGAGGTTGCATGCTTGGTGAAGTGTTTTGAACAAGATTTGTGTAAGGGTGACTGTTGGAGCCATCCCTATAGAGTAAACTATTGGTGTCGTTTGGTAGGGGCTAAGACCTGGATACAGCATATTTAGGGCATATACCCTTTGAGTTGAGCCTAAATTTTGAGTGAACTTTACAGTGCCGTGACTGACAACGCTTACTTCTTTCTCCTTTCCTTTACTTGTTGGTTTCTTAATTTACCCATATGATTCTCCTATAGCTATTGTCCCACTTTTGATGGCATTATCAATCATCTCCCCTACTATGACCATATCAGCAAAATTTTTCATGGCATTTCCCACCAACTGCTTATAGTAAGGAACTTTCAAAATGCCGACAAACATAATGTAGACACCTTATTTTGTCCAGGCTAATGTTTTAGCAATCTAGAGTACGGATGCAAAAGAGGGCAATAATGGTCGGGTGACATTGTCATCTGGTGAAAAAGTATTTTGAAGAGGTCAAGAAGGCCTATGGATCATATTAAAGGTAAATGCAAAGATATGGCATCAAAGGATGTAGTTCAAGGTGTTCGGGGACAAAAGATATGAGAAAATTCACAATTTTGCTTAAATGTATCAATACAATGCTCCAACAATCCAAAAATTTGA
>JBBYHO010009636.1:0-13474 GCA_038382025.1 Adansonia gregorii
AAGCATGAACTTAGCATTTTCCTTAAAGTTAGCATAAAAAAATCTTGGGAAAAATTAAGTTTTCTAGATCTGGAATCCTAATTAAACGAGCTCAAATCTTTTGATTTTCCAACAAAAATGGCCTTGCACTTGTTCCCGAAATGTTCGTGCCTTATTTTTGAGTCAAACCTTAAGTGGTGTGATCAACGGGCTATTTCATCATCCCAAACTACTCCAGGACTATGCAAATGAGTTTGTGATGCTCATGCCACTCTTTCTTTACGGTCATGGATGTTTGATTGTCAGGGACTCGAGTTTTGACCCATAAACATAAAGAAAATAAGAAATATCCCCTACTGGCAGCATAACTATTGCAAATTGAAAATCAATTTAAAATACTGAATGATTTTTCATGAATTTTTTTATATTTTCCACTTAAAGTGTGTTAATTATCTTTAAAGCAATGTCTTATTCACCTTCGGGTTATTCCGGATAAGAGCGTTATGATTTTTTAAATCTAAACTGTCCAGAACCTCTAAAAGCCAAATATGTATTTTATTTGGGCCATTTAGACCGCTAAATGATTTTTCCAAAATTTTCAAACATTTTTCCTAAAGATTCATGAAATTCCCTTTTCACAAAGGTATCATTTAAATATTCATGAAATTCCCTTTTCATAAAGGTATCATTTGCAATTTTTTGATACCCAATGAGTCCGGGGTGATTTTTCAAATTTTGACACATCTTGTCCCTCATACACTCTACCAGTAGCACGATCAATCCGAACTTAAAAATTTATTTCCTCAGAAAGTGACTTTTTGGGATATTGGGAACATTTTTAGATTGACCCTCATCGAGTTATGTTTCTAATGGTGTCTTGTCCACCCTCTAAAGCCTTCAAACCAATTTAGAATAAATTCGGGAAGCAGGATAGCGTGATGCTGTCCCCTATTTTTAGTTATGATCAAAATTGAGTTATTTTCTTGAGCTTTATCTCGAGATATTTGAATGTCACCATAGCACCCCAATCAACCTCAAGAACATGCTTTAACCCCTCAAAAGCTCGTATCAAGGCACAAACATACTTTACATCTTTACCATCCTTGTTCCCAATATTTTTTTTTTTGCCAAAAGTCTTCAAAATGTTCACTCATTTTCTAAATCACAAAGTTTTTGTCAATTTAAGTTTTCCAAATCGACTTCTCTAAAAAGTGTCAAACGTGTCACTTTTAGGGATACTCCAATCCTAACCTTCTGAGGGGATACTCCAACCTTGCTTTTCAAAATTATCGAGATTGAAAAATCTTCCTTTATCAAAATGATTTGTCATCCATGAGGACACTCCAACCCTGAACTTCTGAGGGAATGCTCTAACCCTGCTTTTCAAATTATCAAGATTTAAAAATCTTCCTTTGTCATAATTATTTGTCATCTACAGGCATACTCCAACCTCATCTTTCTGAATGAATACTCTAAACCTGTCTTTTAACTATAATTAAATTTTTCTCATTCTCGAACTTTCATGAATATGTCAAACAAACCTTGTTTAATCAAGAAACCCAGGTGCATCTCGAAAATTATCGATTCATTTATTCTCAGATAATTGATGCTAACTATGAGATAAATTCTAATAGTCTATCCCTTTTCTTTATCATTGCATTAAACGATCCATGTTATGTTACTTCATTTATTGCCTTACTAACATGATTTCTTTGTGATGATTTTTTACATTCATGCTTTCTAATCATTTCAAATAAAACTAAAGTATTATTCTACATGGGTATCTCTTTAGTGCCCAAAGTGAAAATTTTTATTTTTCAAAGTAAAATCCAAAAGTCATTTTTATTGAAAATCTCTATATTCCCCATCTCTCCAGGGCGTATATGAGATTAAATCTTTTCATCAAAACCTGGATTTGTATTTCTACAAAATTTATGCATTAAAAGAGGGTTATATCGAAATACTGATGAGTTAAGATTAAAAGAATAAAAATTGAGTAAAGACATAGCTAGTAAAGTACCAATTTCGGCCATCGCGAAGAGGTTCGTACTTTATCGTATGTAACCAACTCCCAAACCCAGTGACGAATCTTTGTACTACATAGACCATGGGATTGATGTTTTGAGTTTCATAACTCAAAACATAGGTTTCAATAGGCATCCGGTCATGCCTAGCCCTAAATGATTGATGGTGACTTCATGCGTTGGCAATGTCATGATGGTTATCCGAGACAAAGAGCATGAGCAATCCATCTTATGGTCCCCTTCACTATATCATAAGTCGAGAATTCATACATTCTCATTCTCATTCTCATCACATCACGAAAGAAAAGTCTCGATCAAGAAGACATTTCTAAGTCAGGAAAATATTTTAAGTCATACACACCCATAGATCTATAAAGATCCAACCCAAGGTACATTACGATAGGAGGCTGCTATAGCCTTTCTGCTTTTTTGCTCAGCATTGCAGAACCAATAAAAAAGAGAGTCAGCTGAGCATGGTAGTTGGAGATGTCCCTTAGGGCAGAAGAGAAAAATCAAAAGTACCCCTACATTGTCTCTTAAAAAGGGCAACGATCAGCTAAAAAAGAGATAGGGGAAGAGCCAAGAAAAAAAGACTCTTAGCAATCTAAAAAAATCTTCATCCATTCCTATAAATTCTTTAGCAACTTTAGCTCTAAAAACTCAACAAAAAGCAATATTCAATTGTTTGTCACTCATAACCACCTCTATTCTTGTAGAAACCCTAAACCCCCACTAAAAAAACTCTAAGAACCTAACTTTCCACACATTTTGATCCTTAAAAAGCCTCACCATCAACCATACCACCAAAAAGCTACCTCATTTTATCCTTTTGTTGCTAAATAATAGCAAGGAGAAGGAAGAAATTAAGCGTACAACCACTACTTCGAGAAAAAGTAAAGTTCAAGTTTTTTTCGTATATCCTCTCTACCATAATCTTTGTAGTTTCTATTTTGTCATTAACATCATCTTAGTAAACCTTTTTTATGCTTTTTTGGCCACCTTAAGACTCCTATGCATTTTTTTTATGGCTTTGGTTGTGGTAGTTTAGGATCTTGATTTTTTTCTTGGTAACTTCATGTTGTTTGGTTAACTAAGCATGCTTCTTTGCATTTTCATCACCATAACAACCTCTGTCCAGGTACTTCTTGCCATGTTCCATCCATATTCATGTGTTCATCTCATGTTTAAAATATGCATCTTAACACGACATAAGTATGCTCATGCATTTCCTAGGCTCCATGAAATAAAAATGCCTATTTAGCGAACTCTTTTTAAACATGTTCATCCTAAGTATGTTTATGCATCTATCTATCATCTCCATGCATTTTTTGTTATCTTTTCTCTGAAAAATGTCACCTTTCCTCATGGATATATGTCCTCCATATTCTACAACATTTTGTGGTACTTTGCTTGTGTTGGGATGCATGCTTGAGTGCTAGAAAATCTAATTTCAAAAATATCCCCAAGTTAAGCACACACTATCTCCCATACATGAAGAATAACATAGGCTTAAGATTTCTATGAAGTTCATTTTTCCAACCTTGGGGGCAGAGCAAGTATTTAGTTCTAAATTCATGGAAGAATGAGTAGAAGAGTATTAGTTTTTTAAAAATGAAATGAAGTCTTTTAGTTGAAAAATGGGAACCCTTGGTCCAAAGCCAACCACCCTCATAGTGGCATGGTCAATGGGTTGTTCTATTGTCCCAAACTACTCTAAGATTATGGAATGAACTCATGACACCCATGTCAATCTCTCATCTTGGTTACGAATGTTTGAACTCCATGGCCTGAGCTCAACCTGAAGAAAAACCAAAATACCTAACACCTCTCATGTTTTGTTCTAACAACACAGTGGCTTAGTTTTGAAAAATTATTAAAAAAATAAAAAATGATTTATCTAGAATATATTGGTATTTTTCCTTGAAGGGTTTCAAATTAGCTTTCCAACGATGTCTTATTTACCTTCAGATCATCTTGGATGAAGTAGTTACGATTTTTTAACTCTTAGCTATCTAAAAGCCTTGGATCCAGCGAGTAGTTTATTTTTGCGCTGTTCTGGCCCAACAAACATCATTTTAGAATCCCTTGAATTTTTTCCCATGGAGTTCATGAAATTCCCTTTCTGGAAAGGTATTATTCGCATTTTAACAATTCCAAATGAATTTGAAATGATTTTTCAAAGTCCATCACACCTTTACCCCGCTCATGCAACTAGCGTCAAGATAGGTTGAAATTCAAAAATTAATTTCGCCTAGAAGGTGATTTTCTAGATTTTTGGAATATTTTTACATTAATCCTCATTGAGTTACCTTTTCAATGGTGTCTCGTTTACCCCCTGAGACCTCCGGATATGCTCGAAATAAATTTGGAAAGAAAAATGACACGATGCTATCCCCTGTTTCTAACCTAATTTCCATAACATTTTTATTGAGGCATTCGAATCCCTCATGATCTACTCAGCTCATTCTCATAACCTGAGCCTTTTAGACTAGGACCAAGGCTAAACCAAAAGAGAAGCATTTTAGCCAAACCTTCGGCTCTCGATTTTTAAAGATTCCCTATTTTCAAGAATATGACCCACTTCTCTTAACGTCAAAGATTTTTATATTCGGAGATACTCTAACCCCACTTCTCTGAGAGGATACTCCAAACCCGCTTTTACCTTAAAATTACATCAAATTTTTATTTCGGGGATACTCCAATGCCACATCTCTGAAGGGATGCTCTAACCCCACTTTTACCTTAAAATAACATCAAATTTTCACCTTTGTGGATACTTCAATCCCACTTTTTTAATGGGATAGTCCAACCCCGCTCTCCATATTCCTTCTAAAATCCAAACTTTTCTCCTCGGGGCATCCCGAGTCATCGAAACCTTTTTTTTCTCCTTAAATTTCCACTGAATCCGATAAAGTCTTAGCATTGTCATCTCAGTTATTCATTGATAATCGAAGATAATTACAAGAAACATTTCGATCGTCCTTCTTTTCATGTATTTTGTATAGATTTCTTTATTGTTCTCTTATCCATTTTACAAATACATTTCCTTTTGTAGGGACCTCAGGCATTCATGCTTTAAAGATCATTTTCAAAATCATAAAACGATACCTTATGTCGGTATCTCTCTAGTGCCAGACATAAAATATTTGATTTTTTTTAAAACCCATATGGAGATCACTTTCATCAAAAACCCCTATGTTGGTCATCTCTCCAAGGCGCATAAGTGATAAAATCTTCATAAAACCAAGACTCGTATCTTTACAAAATTTCATGCATTAGATGGAATTATATTCAAATAATTATAAAAATGGAATTGAGAAAACTAAGATTCAAGTAAGAAATAGTTAGATGGTATCAATTTTCGAGCGTTGTGGGTGCGCTAGTCCTTCCCCACACATAACCAACTCCCAAACCCAAAACAACAAATCTCGGGTATTATTTTTGTTAACCTGGATTTCAGTTTTGATATAACAAACAACTTAAGTTAAATTAATACTTAGCTTGGTATTTGTGATTAAATAGAAAAGCATTTTGAAAAATACTAAGTTTGTAATTTGTCAAAAATTATATGCTCTAAAAAGTTTATAATTTCACAAATGTTTTTAAAGGTTGGTATTGGTACAAAGAACAAATGTATTGATACTATGCTTAAAAATCCTCAAATGTATCGATACAAGTGTGAATGCATCGATACATCCTGCTTAGTATCGATACTTACCCATGTGTATCGATACAAGGCTTAGCAGTAGCCAAAGTTTGGATGAAACCCTTAAATGTATCAATAAAAGTATAAATGTATCGATACAGCCTACTTAGTATCGGTACTCACCCTATGTGTATCGAAACAAGGCTTGGCAGTAGCCAAGGTTTGGCTAAAACCCTCAATTGTATTGATATAATAGTATAGGTATCGATATAGCCTACTTAGTATCGATACTCAGATCCCTATATCGACACAACAAGCTATAACGGTCACTTTCTTTATTTCTGCATTAATACTCTTGGTATTGTATCGATACTATAGCCCGGGATTGAACGAAAACAAGCATTTATGAAGGTTAAAACGGCTCTCCAACCACCACATTAAATGCCTAATGTCTATGAATCAATTTCTAACTATAAATAGAGGTTCCAAACAGCTGAAGAAGCAGAGATACAAATTTCATTGAATTATTGAACAATAAAAAGCTCAAAATCATCAAATTCTTTATTTCTACTTGTATCAAATTTATACTCTTCAAGCCTACTTGTATCTCATTTATCTTGTACTTAAATTCCAACAAACATCTATCTACTAGAGGTTCAATTTGTTTGCAAAATACTTCATTCATATAACAAAAAAGGGTTGTGTGAAAGTGAGTGAAAATATTTAAGAGTTTGGCATAAAATTCTTAAAGGAATTGAAAGGTTCTATCTAAGCCTTAAAAGATAGTAGTGTAAGGTTATACATTAGTCTTAAAGGTAACAATTTGCTTAGTGAATTATGAGAATCACCTTGGTAAGAAAGTACCAAGAAGAAAGGACATAGGTGTCGAATTAAAGGACCGAACCTCTATACATTGATTGTTAGTTTTTCTCTACCTTCTCTTATTTTTAATTTTCAATTTACTTCAAATTAATCAAGTTTTTATAAAATGAATTCACCCATTCTTAGTTCAATATCTTATTTGAAGCTAACAATTGGTATCAAGAGCTTTGGTCTCTATTATAGGTCTTACAACCTTGAGAAAAGATCATTGATAGCTCAAAAATGGAGAATGCGAACATTACAATCAAAGCCTCAAGAAGCCCATAAGAGTTGAAAAGCTAAGATGAACTTTGTCTTATGGCATTTGAGACAAATGGAAATGCCGTAGGACTTGAAGGCCATTCCATCATGAGCCTCAACTTTTCAATGGTGGCAACTACTCATATTGGAAGACAAGGATGAGGCTCTTTATCCAAACAAATGACTATAAAGTATGTAAGATCACCATCAATGGATGACTTATCCCAAAGAAGAGAGTCGAAGATTGTGTTCTATCAAAGGAAGAAGAAAAATGGGATGAACAAGGCACCAAAATGGCACAATTAAATGCCAAGGCCATGCACACATTATTTTATGCTCTTGGTCTAAATGAGTACAATAGAGTCTCACTATGTGACAATGCCAAACAAGTGCGCGATAAGTTAGCAACCACACATAAAGGAACAAATCAAGTTAAGCAATCCAAAATAACCATGCTCACACTTAACTATGAATTGTTCAAGATAAAGACGGATGAAACCATCAAAGAAATGTCAGATTGGTTTACAGACATCATCAACCGGTTAAAGGCACTCGAAAAAACCTATTCAAATAAAGAGATAGTAAAGAAGCTACTCAATATTCTTTCTAAGTCTCGGGAAGCAAAAGTGATAGTAATTGAAAAATCCAAAGATCCCAACACACTCTCTTTGGATGAACTCATAGGTTCTCTTCTAACCTATGAAATAAAGATCAAGCATGGACAAGAACCTTCAAAGAAGGCAAGTGTTGCCTTTAAAATAACCACTCATAGTGATGATAATGAAGAGGTTAAGAAAGATGAAGAAATGGCCATGTTCGCGAAGAGATTTAACAAATTCATGAGAATGAACAAAGCAAGAAGACCTTTTAAAAAAGAAATGATGAAGAGAGACTTAAGTAAAAAAGAGAAAGAACAAATTATTTACTATGAGTGTAAGAAATTGGGACATATCAAATTTGAATGTCCAATGTGGAACAAATCAAACCCAAAGAAGCAAAAGGAAAAGGCTATGGTGGCCACATGAAGTGATACTAGCATATCTAATAATGATGATGAGGAGGTGGCCAACCTATGTCTCATGGCTCATGATGAGCCTAAGGTATTGTCTAATGCTAATACTTACTCATTTGATGAATTACAAGATGCATTTGATGAATTAGCATTAGAATTCAAAGTTATGAATTTAAAATACAAGAAAATGATTTCTAAACTTAAGGAAGAAAACAAAACACTAACCATGATAAATGATGATATTAAGAAGAGAGTAGATGAATTACAAGTCAATATTGATGATCTAACTAAGAAGAACAGAAACTTGCATAACTCATTTACAAGGTTTTATATGGCACAACAAAAATTGAATAGCATGCTAGAAACACAAAGAACATTCTTTGATAAAAATAGTTTGGGCTATAATAGGATTGAAAAAAGAAACTCACTTCAAAAACTTTTTTATAACACAAAACAAATCATTTGATGCATCCAGCATATGTACCAATTGCCATAATCTTGGTCACACATTCCATACATGTTCATTAAAAACTATCACTTATAGAGGAAAGCTTATTAGGAGAATATGGGTCCTCAAAGGTGTTGGCACATCTCAATATGAAGCTATCAAATTAAAATGGATTCCAAAAGGCACAAAAATTTTGAAAACTAATACTCAAGGACCCTAGAAAATTTGGGCACCTAAAAAAATATGATTTTATAGTTGTATGAGGAAAAGCATTGCTTCAAGGCAAATTCAACAAAGGAAAATTCTTGGTACCTTGATAGTGGATGCTCAGACAAATGACCGGTAACAAAAACCAATTCACGGAGCTAAAGCCTAATGATGGAGAAAGTGTTACTCTTGGTGATAACTCAAAAGGACAAATTAGAAGTATTGGAACCATAGGTAACAATCCTTCATCCAACATTGAAAATGTTCTACTTGTCAAATGTCTCAAACATAATCTCCTTAGTATTACCTAATTATGTGATAAAGGCATGAAAGTTATTTTTGAATCAATAAATTGTCAAGTCATTGATGTTAAGACAAATAAAATTATTTTTGTAGGACATAGAGAAGGAAACGTTTATGTTGTGCATTTAGATGACTTATCTTCTTAAAATGTTTGTTTCATTGCTAATAATGATGACTTGCATTGGTTGTGGCATAAAAAATTAAGACATGCTAGTATGAATGTAATTTCCAAACTATCTAGAAAGGGCATTGTTGTTGGATTGCTAAAAATAAAATTTGATAATGACAGAATATGTGATGCATGTGCCTAAGGTAAACATAGAAAAGCTTCATTCAAACTAGTTAATATTGTCTCAACTACTAGAGTATTACAACTTATTCGTATTGATCTTTTTGGTCATACTAGGATATTAAGCTTAGGAGGTAAACAATATGGATTTGTTATTGTAGATGATTACTTTAGGTTTACTTGGGTTCTCTTCTTACACTCTTAAGATGAAGCTTTAGAAAAATTTATTACTTTTTGCAAAATTATCCAAAATGAAAAAGGTTATTCTATTTCAAGTGTAAGAAGTGATCATGGAAAAGAATTTGAAAACCTTGGTTTTGATAAATTTTATAATGAAAATGGTATTAGCCATAACTTCTCGGCACCTAGAACTCCTCAACAATATGGAGTTGTTGAAAGAAAAAAATAGAACCTTAGAAGAAATGGCTATAAGCATGCTTTGTGAAAACAATTTAACAAGATATTTTTAGGCGAAAGCCATTAATACTTCTTGCTATATTATAAATAGAGCCATGGTTAGGCCAATCATAAAGAAAACTCCATATGAGCTTTTTGAAGGAAGAAAACCTAACATTAGCTACTTTTATACTTTTGGATGTAAATGTTTTGTATTAAATAATGGAAAGGATAATCTTGGTAAATTTGATACAGAAATTGATGAAGGAATTTTTCTTGGTTATTCAACAAATTTCAAAACTTATAGAGCGTTAATAAGTAAGTTTATGTTGAGCAACCTCCTAATTTTGAAAATCCTTATTTTTTCGATCAGGTTTTTAAACTTTCAAAAGCTTTATATAGACTAAAGCAAGCACCTAGGGCATGGTATAACAGACTCTCAAAATTTTTAATTGAAAAAGATTTTAATAGAGGCAATGTTGACAAAACTCTATTTATGAAAGTGAAAAACAAGGACATTTTAGTGATTCAAGTTTATGTTGATGATATTATTTTTGGTGCTACTAATGAATCTCTTTGTCAAGAATTTTCTAAGTTAATGGAATTTGAGTTCGAGATGAGCATGATGGGAGAATTAACATTCTTCTTGAGGTTACAAATTAAACAAACTAAAGATGGCATCTTCATCAATCAAGCAAAATACACTAAGAAATTACTCAAGAGGTTCAAAATGGATAAAGCAAAGCCTTGTTCCACACCTATGAGTACTTCAACAAAGCTTGAAAATGATGAAGGAGGTAAAATTGTTGACTCTAAATGTCATAGGTCTATGATAGGTTCATTGTTATATCTTACCGCAAGTAAACCCGACATAATATTTAGTGTATGCCTACTTGCTACATACCAATCATCACCAAGAGAGTCACATCTAATTTTCATGGAAAAAATCTTTATATATCTTAGAGACACTCCAAATATGGGCTTATGGTATCCAAAAGAGTCATGTCTTATCTTACATGCTTATTCCGATGTAGATTTTGGTGGATGTAAAATTGATAGGAAAAACACTTCTGGTACTTGTCAATTTCTTGGACATATGCTCATATCATGGTTTTCCAAGAAACAAAATAATGTTGCTTTATCCACAATGGAAGCAAAATACATATCTGTGGGAAGTTGTTATGCCTAAATTTTATGGATAAAACAACAAATAGAGGATTTTGGCATTACCATGGATCATATTCCAATTAAATATGACAATACTAGTGCCATTTGTCTCACCAAAAATCCAATCCAACACTCTAAAACCAAGCACATAAAAATTAGACATCATTTCATTAGAGATCATGTGCAAAAAGGTGATACAGTGCTTGAATTCGTTGATACCTTGCATCAATTAGCTAATATTTTCTCTGAACCATTTGACAAGGATAGGTTTTGCACAATTAAAAGAAAAATTAACTTAATGAATGCACCCTAAAATTTATGATTTGATCCAATCCCGATACTTTGCCTTAATATTGTTTGCATCATGCTTAGTTTGATGAAACTAGTTTTACACACTTATTTGTTTGATGATGTTCATTTGTTATGAATTTCTCATTCTTAGATAATTTGTTGGATCTTGATTAAATTTTGAATTATCCATGCAAAATGTCTTGATTTTGGTTTAAGTTGTATTTTTGAATGTTTTTCAAAGGATAATTAGGTCAAAAATATACCTAATTTGATGACATCTTACTGGAAATGGCCCCATATTAGGCCATATGTATCAATCCCTATAGATTCTTCCTCCAGGTATCGAGACTTGCTTCCATTGTATGGATATAAACTCAGACTTGTTCTTTGTATCAATATCTGTCTTTCTATATTGATACATTGTATTGATACTTATTAGCGTGTATCAATATAGAGTAAATTGATTTAAGTCCCGAGACCTAGTTCCTTGTATTGATACAGAACCTAGAAATGCTCTTTGTATCGATACTACTTCTTTTGCATCAATATTCGCTATTCATTTAGAACTCCCCGCGTGCAATTTGATCATTCAAACATACTATTCATCCCTCTCTCACTCAACCTTCAAACCTTCAAAACTTATTATCATCAACCTTTATCTCCCAATCGATTACTCCATAAACCAATTTCCCTTATCACATTTACCCAAAACCATTTCAAAATCACTCACCATCATCCAAAACATCAAAAATTCAAAACTCCCCATCACCTTAACCCTCACCACTTCCCTCTCTAAATCCATCACTTTAGTCCAAATTTCTTCCCAATATTTAACTCTTTTTCCATTCCTAAACTTTTCCCTACTTTATGCGATTGATTGTGGATTTATTCATTACATCGCACCAAATTCAAACCAAATTTAATGCTTACCACTTGTTCGACTATTTTTCCCAACTAGCGTTATACCCACTCAACCTGTTCCCTCACCACCTACTCGACAAAAGTCCTCAAACATAACCATGCCTCTCAAAACTAAACAAACAGCACATCGTTAAGGTCCAATCACCCGTGCTTTTACATCTTCCACTTGTCAACCACCTTTAGCCCAAAATCAGTCCTTCTTTGACTTATGTTTCTGTGATGCATGGGCTCATGAGCGTTTCACCACCATCTATGCCCAGATGCCCATCCAATAATGTTGAGTCATCAACTTTCCTTTTCTCTGATCCATTAATTATCCTTACCTTCAAATTTTTGAAACTTTTAGATAGACCAAAATTCTTTCTTTAAATGTTTTGATTCACAACAATCTTGTTTGTGCATTCTTTAGCAATGCCTCTTTTGTTATTGATGACCACGATAATGTCATTGCTATTCGATCCTATCTTTTGGGACAAGATCTCCTCGTCAACTCGGCTTCTCTCATGTCTACCTTCGATTTTTCAAATGAAGGCGTCATCCATGAAGGCTCAGATCCCTCCGTATTGCGCATTCCAAACAATAAAGCCACGCTTCTTCCTTCAGTCAATCGCTTGCTCCATGTTATCATCTTACATGTGCTCCATCCATACAGAACCAAACATATCTTGATTAGTGACATGGACTATTGGTGGCTTCATATAATTCAAATCGGCAATCATCCAAATTTAGCCTATTTCATATTCGTGGACCTTGTTCTTTGCATTCATGGTTGTCATAGTCTTCTTTAAAACATGGCCTTGAGTTATTACTTCGACACCCTAGGTCTTGATCTTTTATGCAACCTCAAAATTATGGTAACCACTTGCAGCTGCATTGGTCGCAAATCCATGGGCCTTACCGGGTATGAAATTCAAGGTGCCGACTTTGTTCCCAAGGCTTGTTGATAACCACCACTTGAGCAACTGGATGCTCCCACTCCTGATGATCATGATGAAATGGAGCATGATAAACCTCCCCCGCCTCTAGCTCCCATTACCTCGTCTCCTGCCCCTATGGACATTTCTACTATGTTCACTTCTATTATGGGCTGTTTTGATGCATGGAAGGCATGATTCGACTATCGCTTTGATACCATTGATGCTCGTCTCTCTACTTTTGAGCATAGTCGCTGAGCTTTAATGGAGCAATTCCATGCTTTTTCAGTTGCTTTTCCTCGCACGCCTTTGCCTACTTCTCCACACGTCCAGGATCCTCCGGTCAATGACTTCTAGTCAAATTAGGCACTTTTATTAATTTTCTACTTTGTCAGACTTTATGGTTTAAGATATCATTTTAATATCGTTTTAGGATGTCTCTTATGTTTGTTGGACTTTATGGTTTTAGGATTTTTTGCTACTCTATGTTTTGTATTGTTTTGAACATCTTTTGCTTGCTTTATTAATTTTATCTTATCCTAAACTGAGTTTGCCTTTGCTTGTGCCTACTTATCCTTGAATTCTATTTTAATATAACAAAAAGAGGGAGAAATGCCTTAAGGTTGCAATGTGTTGTTATATATACTTTCCATGAATTTATTATGCATATGTTGAACACAAATTACATGTTGATATTGAACATAAGCTTGATTTTTCTAATCTTGGGCAATATTAAAAACTGAGTTACTCAAAAT
>JBBYHO010009647.1:0-13474 GCA_038382025.1 Adansonia gregorii
TAAACGAAAAAGGCTCATTAGACTTTGGATGGCTGAAGGCTTTGTTGAATCGCGTAAAGAAAAACCCCCAGAAGAGGTGGCTGAGAGTTACCTAACCGAGTTGATTTGCCGAGGCTTGCTTCAAGTTGTACGGAGGAATGGATCAGGGAGGCCTAAAGAATGTAAGATGCACGACGTTTTGCCAGAGCTGGCACTTTCCATATCAAAATCCGAAAAATTTATTGCCAAATCTGATGGGAAAGAAGTACTAGAAGACAATGGAATCCGTCGTTTGTCAATTGAAGCAAAGGACAAAGAGATGATAGCTGCAAGCATGGCTACACTATCACGGGTTCGTTCAGTGTTTGTTTTTGCTGTTGCTGAAATATCCAGATATTCCTTCAATAAGCTGCCCTCTGGTTTTAAACTGCTGAGAGTGTTAGATTTAGAAAATACTCCAATCAGTGAACTGCCAGGTGAACTGGGGAATTTATTCAATTTGAGCTATCTTGACTGAGCAAGAACTCAAGTGAAAGAGCTTAACTCAAGTGAAAGAGCTTCCGAAATCCATCGAGAAACTTTGCAACTTACAGTCTTTAGTTATCAAGATGACCCAAATCAAAGAACTTCCTACAGGAATTGTGACGTTGAAAAATCTTCGGCATCTAATTGCTTATCGTCACAATGTAGACCGGATGGCATTTGACTATGCCTTCAGCACGGTTGTACCATCCAACATTTGTTTGTTAAACAGCTTACAAGTTTTGAGCTTTGTGGAAGCAAAGGGCAGCTTCGTCAAACAACTCAGCAGAATGACACAACTGAGAAGGCTTAGCGTTGACAAGGTCAAAGAAACTGATGAGAAAAATTTGTGCTTCGCCATTGCAAAAATGAGACACCTTCGGTACTTATTGGTGAAATCATGCAACGAAGATGAGAAAGTAAAGATGGAAGCACTCGAACCACCTCCTCCTCACCTTGAAAAACTTATTATAGCTGGGAAATTGGAGAAGATACCGCACTGGTTTAACTCGCTCCACAGCCTCACATATTTGATCTTACATTGGTCTAGACTGCGGGACGATTTTCTTCCTCACATCCAAGCATTGCCTAATCTGGGACACATCATACTAGGAAATGCTTATGAGGGAGAGCGATTAGACTTCCTTGAAGGATTTCGAAAGCTTAAGGTGTTAAGAATTCGGAAATGCCCTCGATTGAAAGAAATTGTGATCAATAAAGGAGTGATGCCTGGTCTTCAAGAGCTAGAAATCGTTAATTGCCAAGATTTCAAGACATTACCGCATTGTTGGAAAAATCTAGCCGATCTAGAACAAGTTTACTTGCGGAATGTTTCGCGTGAGATTATTGAGGAAATATGTGGATCAGAAAAGATGGATCAACAAACAATCAAAGCCATCATGTTAAGCAGAGAAGAAACTGATGAAGCCTTATTCAAGGTCAAGAGATGGCATTAATGTTTCTGCAAAACAAGATGAATCTCCGGCAATCGTGAGTAGCAAACCCACGTCGCTATATACCGACATGCACAAGCCTGACCATAAGATTGAGACAAACATATAATGCATGTATTCATTCTTCCGAACTGCCTAAAATGCATTGCATGACTGGTGTGGCCAGTTAGATTTTCTCTATTATTATTTCATTCACTCACCCTCAATGTTACCATACAAATACACACACACACACACACACACACACACACATATATATATATGTTTCCAGGTTATTGGGAAAAGTTGAAAGAAGTTAATGGTGAGTTTGATTGGACTAAAATTCCAGTCCATGAAGCATTGGTTTCCTAGTGCCTACTTTTCATCACATCTTTTATCCTTTCTACATATATATTGCTATTGGTTTCTTAGCATGTTTAATATAATGCTACTGCTATATGTATGTATCATCTGTTGCATAAAATTTGCCACTGGCAATTGAGACCATGGTCTTGGTTTGCATAATATATTTTCTAGCATAGTCTAAAAACTTCTTAAGATTGGGTTTAATTGATGTTTTTAATTTTTTTTCTTTTTTTAATTTTAATGAACTTTTATGTTGCTCATATTATTTTTTACGTTCTTTTAAAATTTTTTTGAAAGCTTTTTTAAATCGACCAACTCAACCAAAAATCAAGAATCTAATTAATTTGATTCTCGATTCGATTTTTATTATTTTTTACTTTTTATTAAAATTAAAAAATAAATATAAAAATATCAATCACAACAAACACATATTTTATTAAAACCTCATTTTGCAAAAAAAAAATTCTAAACAATGATGCAATGTTCAATATTCCAAGGGTAATACGACGAGGATGATTATATACTTCCTCTGGCTCTATTTGGATCATCCTTGGGCTTAGGAATCTTAAACTCAAGTCTTCCCTCGTTTTAATTCATCGCTCTCATCCAAACAGGAAAAAGGAGAAAAAGAAAGGAGAACAAATACAAACAAATTGTTAGTAACCCTTTTTTTTCTTCCTAAACCTAGCAAATTAGTTTCCAAACTTTCAAAATAGACCTTTTCTGCATTAAAAAACAAACAAACAATCTTGAACCAGATCGGAACACAGGGTTTTTTCACAAGCAAATGATTGTGAAACTGTAGTTCAACACAATAAACGTACTCTATGATGGCCGGGTAAGAAGCTTGACACCTATAGCCAAATTGCCACTAAAGCTGTGAACTTCTACAAGCAGCTTATTGGAACTTCATATCCAAATGTTTATAGGTGCAAAGATGAGCTACTCAAGGACTTACTACATAATACAGTCACTTCTGAGCATAAGGATAGATTAGCAGCACCAGTTACAAAGTAGGAGACAAAAGCCAAAATTTTTGCACTAAACAATAATAAAGCACCTGACCCAGAAAGATACACAGCACATTTCTTCAATAGTGCTTAGATGATTGTTGGGCAGGATGGGGTAGAGGCAGTGACGCATTTGTTCCAGACAAATGATATATTGCCAGCCTTCAACTCCTCTATTATCACCATGTCACCTAGTCCTAAATCCAAGGACCATGACAGATTTTAGGCCTATTTCATGTTGCTCTACTATGTACAAATGTAAAGTAAAAATACTAGAAAATAAACTAAAAGAGTGCCTACCAGGTATTATATCTCAGAATAAAAGTGCATTTGTTGAAGGCAGGGATCTTGTGGGTAATGTGCTTGTGGCACAAGAGATTGTTAATGGGTATCATAGGTCCAACTTATCTGCGAGGTGTGCAATTAAAGTGGACTTAGGGGAGGCTTTTGACTCTCCTGACTGAAAATTCATCCTTCAGATACTCTCAGTTTTGGATTTCCCACAGTGCTTTATTAATTGGATTAGCATATGCCTTACCACCCCAAAACACTCAGTGGCAGTCACGGAGGCCTTGTAGGCTACTCCAATAGAGCCAAAGGGTTTCAGATAAGGGGACACTATATTCCATTACCTATTCGGGCTGGCTATGAACGTGCTATCTGCCATACTAAACGCAGCTGCTGTTTATGGTGTCCTACCCTACCACCATAAGTGCAGAAGGATTGGGCTCACACATTTAAGCTTTGCTGAAGATATTCTGAAATTCACCAAAGGAAGGCGCGATTTTGTTGAAACCATCATTAAACTTTTGCAAGCATTTCATTAGTTCTTTAGACTTCAACTAAATAGCGCAAAAAGTAGATTATTTAATTTTGGGAACAAGGAAGAAGAGTTGCAAGATATAGTGGCTGGAACAGGTTTTAAAAACAGTTCCTTGCCTGTCAGGTACCTTGGTGTACCATTGGTCACTAAGAAGATTAGTGATAGAGACTGCTATACATTAGTTGAGAAAATAGCACAAAAAGTCAGAAGCTGGGCTGCTAAGAACCTGTCTTATGCTGGTCGACTCCAGCTTATACAATCAGTTATCTTTAGCATCTAAAACTTTTGGTCTAGAAACTTTCTATTACCAGCTAGAGTTGTCAAATAGATCACGCAACTTTGTGCTGTTTTTTTATGGAAAAGAGTGGAAGGTAGTGCCATGGGGGCCACAGTCAACTGGGTCACCATATGCCATTCCAAGTCCGAATGAGGGTTGGGAATCAAAGACTTGGCCTCATCGAACAAAGCCTGTTTCCTGAGGTGTCTGTGAAAGATGCTTGCTCAAGCGGGCTCTTTGTGGGTGGCGTGGGTAGTAGAATACATCCTGAAAGGAAACAATATAATGCAAGTTAGCCCAATGTAAAGATTCAGCTGGAATATGAAGAAATTATTAAAAATGAGAGGCCTGGCTCTCGACGTCATGGTGCAGCAAGGCGATAAGTGGGTGTGGAGGATTCCCAATTACAGGGCAGCTCAAGTTTGGAATGAACTCAGACATAAATAGGAGAAGGTGCGATGGCATAGGCTGGTGTAGTGCAATCTACTTATCCCCAGGCATTCTTTATCTCTTGGCTTGCTGTGCTTAATAGGCTTCCACAAGGCCAAGAATGCGCACTTGGTCTAATATAAGTGCAACTGATCGTATACTTTGTATTAAAGAAGAAGAATTGCGAGATCATTTGTTTTTCAGTTGTAGCTATTCAAAACAGGTATGGGAGGCAGCTTACGGGATGCGTCGACCACTGGGTTCTTGGCAGGAAGAGCTATGCTGGGCGATAAAGCTCACAGGAAAAACGAGGCTGTATTCTTGATGTTGGCATGAAATGCTTGCGTACACTACATTTGGCAAGAAAGGAGCAAAATAATTCATGGAGCACAAAGAAGGTAGTTCAGGAGATCTACAACAATATCGTAAAAAATGTCAGGGATAGACTTGCAGGGAGTTGCAGCACAGAAGGCACTATTGATCTCATTAATTTAAATAGCAAATTAATGGACATAAGGTACAGATGAAACTAACATCTGGTATAGGTAACACTGTATAGTGTTTTTTTGTTAGTGCCCTGGTATTTTGTACTGAATGCTAGCAGGAATTCCTGCTTTTTTGGGTAAATAGAGCATCTTACTTACAAAAAAAAATTGTACCGAAAAAGGAAAAAGCAACAACAAACAAACAAACAAACTTCTTTCGCTACCATCAGACACAAATCTTTGAAATACTCTATCCATTCGAAAGACACTAGGAAGCGATCCAATCTTGCCTCTTTTACTATTGCTAAATGATGCTTCGTGTTTTTATATTATATTTATATATTTTATTATTTTATAATTATATTTAAAAATAATTTATATTATATAATTTTTTAAATATATATTTATATTATATTATGTTGTATTTTAATTATTTTATTTTTATAATATTTATATAATTTTATCAAATATTATAAATATAGATGTAATTATAGAAAGTGAATTTTTTACTACTTAGCTTGAAGAATATTAACAAGATCATTGCTTAATTTCACTTAAACCAACGCCCAAACAAAGAGGACTTTTTTCTTTTTTTGGTTGAAAATGTCACGCAATGTGCTGAAGACACCGGCAAAGGTAAGCAACCTTTAGATCCAGGATCCCATCTCATCGATACATTTTTCTTGCCTGATTTCTCACGCAAGGCATAAACTTGGGCAATTAATGACACAATCAAAGTTTCTGAAAAAAAAAGATTAAAAATTATTTTTTATATATTATATATATCTAAATATTTTAATAATTAACCATTTAGATAATAAATATGATGATTTAAAAATGATGCAATTATATGATATTTGAATTGCACAAGATACATACAAGTAAAAAAAATAATTAATTTTTTTTTGTGATGAGATTATTATTTTATATTATATTTATATATATATATATATATTAAATTTTAACTTATAATTAAAAAGTAAAAAGAAATTAGAGTGAAATTGATAATTAAAATTTTAATTTTATAAAAATTATTTAATTACAATTTGATTATCCTTAATTTTAGTATTAAATTTGGATTATTGTAGGTTTACAATCAAATTCGTCTCAAATATTTTTAATTTAAATTTTTTGAATTCGATCTTTAATCTTTTTATCAATTCAAATTCAAATTTGTTGACTGAATTTTTGAATTTGAATTTAACGTCAAAATCTTTATTCATTTTTTTTTTAATTTGATTGTTTTCTTTTTTTTTCCATGCCTACAAATATTTTGCAGCATCTAAATGTCTTCTTCCTTTTTCCTTTCTTTCCAACTGTTTCTGAGCAATTTCATCTATGTCTTTCTAATTTAGTAGTTATTAATTCTCTGGGTTGGTACAAATAATCGTGTCCATTCTAAGTCTTTATTTATTCTTTTCATCCGGAAAGGAACTCTCCATCTTTATTTTTTTTAGTACAATTATTGGAAAATAAGCGAATCTCTTATTTCTGTTTTTCTTTTCTTTATTCTCAGCAATTTCATCTTTCTTACCCTCATTTTAGATTTATTGATCTTGTCTCTCGGGAGTAGCCTACTTTGGCTTTAGCGTATTTAAAATAATAGGATTTTATGGTTTTGAAATACGGGTGTCCAAACCTTATGGACTAGCTGGCAAGGTACAAAGTATAAATTTAACATGGGGCATGTAAGGTTTTGGTCCATTTGTTTAAGGAGGAATAGCCTCTTATCATATTGCAACGGGGACATTGAGCATATTAGCAGGCTTATTTCATCTTAGTGTCTGTCTACCTCAACATTTATACAAGGGATTAAATATGAGAAATATTGAAACCATCCTTTCCAGAAGTATGGCTATTGTCTTTTTTTGAAGCTTTTATTGTTGCTAGAACAATGTGCAATGGTTTAGCAGCTACCCTCATCAAATTATTTAGTCTTACTCGTTATCAGTGGGATCAATCATTCTTTTAGTAAGAAATATTTCGAAGTGCTAGTGCTAGATTGGTCGAAAATCAAAGTTCATTAAAAGCTTGGTCTAAAATTCTTGAAAATTTGGCTTTTAATGATTATATTGGCGATAAAGAATTTCTTGCTCTATCGAGAGTGATGATATTGCTCCTTTATCCTTTATTTAGATTTAGTCATAGTTTTTTTTCTATACATAAGTTTGTTTTTTCTTTACTTTAACTTTACCATGTTTATTACCATAAGAAAAAGATTTAATGAGTTTGATTTTGTTTATTAGTATTATAAATTTGTTATGTAATATTATATAAAATTATATAAAATGAAAAAAATGTTCTTACCAATCTTCTGTATTCTAGTGTATTCAAGGTGGTTCCTTCTTTAAACATTAGATCTCCTATCTCTGTTAATAGGGATGATGCAAATAGCAGTCTCAAAATCATAATGAATTCTTTTTTTTAAATCTCGTTAAAATCGCATAAGCTTTTCCTGCGTGCCATAAATAACACATGATTCTCTTTTGTGAAAACCTAAAAAGCTTTTTTTTTCTTTTAAATTTTATATAGTGATTTCCCCAAACTATGTAAAATTCAAATACATCAATATCTACAAAGAAGCAATAATAAAGGCAATAATAAATATAGAAGTTGTTTCAATAAGGTGTGGATCATTAAAACATCAAATTATTCAATTTAAAGATGATTTTATATGCCAGTTATCACATTATAGAAGCAAGGCCGATATTGAGATCAGCTAAATAAGGTAAAAGCTAAAAGGAATTACTGAAAAACGTATTGAACAATCAAGTCCTAGACAAGAAACCTAATTTTAATATCTAGAACAATAACACTGAAAATGGCTCCCTCTTTAGTGAGTTTATATGAATAAATGCCTAAACCTAAATATGTTACTGTTATCAGTGCGAATACAATTACAAGAGAGATGTTTATACCTAGGAATGCACTGTTCTTATAGAGAGAAAATGCTTTCACATTTTCTTAACTCGAAATGGTGAAGCAAAGAATAGGTTTTTTTTAGGGTACGCCTATATGACATGATTAATCAATGAAATATGCCAACACTCTACCTTTGTCATATATTCCATACATTACACTAGATAAATATTGTATTCATGGAAAACAATTCACTTTCAAGATGACTAGTTGCTGGAATGGTAGACATGTGAGACTCAAAAGCTTGTGCTAAAAGGCACTGAGGTTGGATCCTCTTTAAGGCATAATATTGCTCCATCATTAAATTAGAACAAGTTCAGCGGCGGATCATAGGATCCTCACTTTGGTCATGTTTCACCCAAGATGAAAGAAATGTAGGCAAACTGTATTTTTAAAACTACTATCTCACTATGAAAAATATTATTGTAATTGATCCTGTTCTTGCTATAAGTTATGGTGAAACCAACTTTCTTGTTCTTTTATTCATTAAGTATCTGTTAGTTATTTATGATTATTGTAAATTATTAATTATGAATTATAGACTAAAATTTAGAAGTGTAAATATGAACACAAATAAATTATTAATGTGTTAAAATCATAAAGAGGAATATGGTATTAAACATATCATGCTAATCGTGTTTAATTTATTACTCTATTTTTGTATTTGTTAAATTTATTGTATTACAAAATTACCAAATTTATATAAATCTAAGAGAGAAAGAAAGAGAAAAATATTGTTTTGCCTTCTACTCCTACTTAGTGTTTTATGAAAGTATAAAGATTTTTGTTAGTATTTTAATAAAAGAAAAAACTCAAGTAGATACTAGAGGTATTCATGAGTTGGGTCAGGTTTGAGCTAGCCTAAGTATGATATCAACATTATTATATGCTCGCTCAAGCACGGTTCGACAAGAAATATAAGCCTCAATTTTGATCAAACCCACTTATATTTATAAATGAGTAATCCAAGCTCATTTAGGCCGTCTATATTATATTTTTTAATTTAATTTTTTTAAAAAAATATTTTTAGATTTTAATTTTTACTAATTTAATAAATTTCTTTCATTAATTTTTAAAATATATATAACTTAACATATTTTTTAGTGTTTACACTATAACATTATATATTTATTTCTTATATAATAAAAATTATATAATGTATATCAATACAAAATTAATATATATTAAATAATTAAAAAAAAGCTGGGTTGAGCTTTAAATATTAGAGCTAAGGTTCGGTCCATTTCAAAATAGACTTAATTTTTTTACTTAAATTTAATTTAATTTTTAAGTTTAATATTTTTATTTAAATTTTTTTAAATATTAAAAAAATCTTTAAACTTAAACAGATATCCCTACCTATAGATACCTTTTTTAATTACACGCTTCATAGAAATATACAGAAAGTAGATGGAATAAGCGATATAGCAGCTTTCCTATAGACACCAACAAAAATAATGACAATAACAAAGATAATTGAACCTCAAGTTTTTCAATTTGTTACCTTAAGATGGTTAAAGATAGAATGGCACGGGCCAACAACTTCTTGCTTAAAATATAGCCAGAATATAAATAATATAAAAGGAAAGACTTAATACAGGTCCTTAAATAATATTGCGTTTAATATAAATCAATTGAAATAAAAGAAGAAAAACCATAGATTTTAGTGAAACAACATAGAAGAAAAGATTGTATAAATTAAAATTACAGCGCCTACCAAACTTGAAAAGTCTTACAAAGGCCATCCCCTAAGTCTTTTTTTTTTTTTCCTCTTTAATCCTTGGAGCCATGCCAAATCTCCAAATATTATATCTTTCAGTTTCTTAAAATGTTTTCATAAAACATATTGTTAAGGGGTTGGTGTTATCTGTCATAATGATATAATTTTGAAAAAAAAATAATTATTTTATTACGTTATTAGTTTTATTTATTTTTAAAATAATATATTTAAAATTAGTGTAGCATATGTTAACTTGTATTTCGATTTAAAATATATCCAACCAATTGAGAAAACAAAATTTTTTTGATTAATTATTTTTATTTTAAATTTAATTAATATATTTAAAGTGATTATTTTGCATGTTTAAGATTCATACTCAATTTACTCAAAATTTTTTATTTTTATTTTATTTTAAAATGATATATTTAAAAGAATCAATTTATATATTTACTCTTGGGTTGATTTAATATACATATATTTAATCTACTCAAAAAATTAATAATTTTTTTAAATAATGTGTTAAAATAATTAATTTACACATTAAATTACAAATTAATTTAAAATTATATTTAACCATAAACAATTATTATTAATTTAATTTTTATAATTAATCACATAAAATGCGATAATATTACTATCATTAGAATTAAGTAATTAATTAATTATTTATTTAATTTATGAAAAAAGTTTAAAACCCTAGCATAAGCAGGGTTAAACGCTGGTTAAAAATAAAAATACGATCGGCTGCGGCAGATTTTATTTTGTTTAACATTTTCTAAATTTTTATTTATTTATTATTTATTATTATTTTTTTGTTTTGAAAGAGGCTAGCAAGCCACAGGTGCCCAAGTCTCTGTCTTTTCGTGGCGCATTTTTCATGCCTACAATTACGAAGCAATATCTCAATGTCTTGTTAATTTCCAGCTGTTTCTCACCAATTTCAGCTTTGTCTTTCTCCTTTATTACACTTTCTATGAGTCCGTTAGTACACTAATTAAGTCACGCCATGTGATGTCTGAAAAAGGTTGCTTGTCTTTTAGCCCTTATTTTCATGCTAGTACAACAATTGGGCGATATGTCAGTTCCTTTTTTTCCTTTAAAACTATTTTCCGGCAATTTCATCTATGTACGAAGAGCACCATTATAGCATCACGTGCCTCTTACCTGGAGGATAAACGAGACACAGACACAACCGAGACACAAAAGAGACACCAGTAAAGTTACATCTACCGATGGCATAATCTGATTTGCTTATTGGATTCTACATTTATCCATTTTGAATGTTTTTTTCTTTTAATAAAATAAAAATGAAGTAGAACGGAGCATAAAAGTATCTACGAGCAGAGCTAAGTCACGAAAAAAAAAATTTAAATTTTAAGTTCATATTCTAAATTAATTTAGTTAATAAATTTAAATATATTATTAATTTTATTAAAAAAATTTAAAAAATATTAATATTTATATATTTTATAATTAAATTTAAATAAAAATTTATTATTTTAATTTAAAAATATTGTTTTAGGTTAAGTCGAGTCGACTTGGAACAAGAAAATAGAAGGCCTTGGCAAGACAGGCTATTTAACCCTTGAGCAAATCTAATGGAGCGCGATAATATTGATAAATGCTTGTTCCATCTAACATCAATTTTTAAAATTATACTTTTAAAATATTTTAAATATCTCTTTTATATTTTTAGTATATATTAGATATATATACTAGAATTATACATATTTTATATATGAGTATTAAATATATAAACATAAGAATTTTATATACTAAAATTATGTTTAGAAATATATTTTTATAATATTAAATTAAAAATTATTAATACATGGTTAGACCTGAATATTATTGAGTGATTATAAATATAACCAATCGTATATCAAAATAATTTTTTTTCAAAATAATTGATTAGATTTAAATCCTTTTAAACTCATTTTTATATTTATTTCTATACACTCAACCATTCTTAAAATATTTCTTCTCATTTTTTATTTTTAAATAATTAAATAATTTTTAAAATTTTTTAAAGATATTTTAAAAATTATTAAAGTAAAAAAATATATGTAAAGAAATTATAAAATTAATTATCAGTTATTTTTATAAATAATTTTGTATGTAATACAAAAATTATTATGAAAACCAAAAAATTTTACATTTGAATATATATATATATATATATATTTCTTTTTTATGTAACATTACCAATTTGTCCCCATAAAAAACAAACAAAAAAATTAATTAAACGGGGTACCATATTTATTTACTCTTATTTTTTATTATTTTCACTTACAGATGTAAACATGTGACGTGGTCTGGCCATTGTCTTTCATTCATTTTTCTGGGAAAACAGTGGCAGTGCGATATCAACAATGAAATAATTACAATAATATTCAGCAGGACCTTGGGAACTTTGCTTGAATAATAATGCAACGATGGATTTCTCTTGCTCGGTTGATCTGCTACTTGGCAAGGTAGTGTCCATCTTAGAAAATGAAGCCATCTTGCTGACACAGGTTGGAACTGAAATCGATGAAATCAAGCCTGAGCTCAAGACCACGAAATCTTTCCTTGAGGATGCTGATAGAAAATTAGGAGTATTACCCAACAACAAAACAGAGAATGACTGGGTTGCAAGCATCAGAGACATTGTCTACGAAGTTGAAGACGTCGTTGACGAATTCATGTACCACTTCAACAAGCAACAACAATGGAGGGGTAAATTCTCAACTTTTTTCTTGAAGCTTATTCATTTTCCCAAGAATCTCCTGGTCAGGCGTAGAGTAGCTGTCAAGTTACATGATATCAACAAAAAGATCAAAAGCATTGCAGAGAGAAACCAACGATACCAAGTTCATCGGTTAGAATCAGGAAAATATAACATGAGAATTGGTGCAGAAAGATTGTCTTCGGATAATTGGGTGAAAACTATGAGTGAATCTTCTCTTTTTCTTAAAGATGATGATCTTGTTGGAATTTATAAGGCACAAAGTGCGCTACTGGAATGGTTGATGGATCAAGAGCGTCAAAGAACCGTGATTTCGGTGGTCGGGATGGGAGGTTCAGGCGAAACAACTCTTGTCGCCAACACTTTCAAAAAACAATGTGTCAAGCAACATTTCAATTGCTGTGCCTGGATCACTGTCTGACAACAATGTGCTGTCGAAGAGCTATTCAAATCCATCATCAAAGAGCTCTATGGCGAGGCAGAAAGAAAAACTGATCCAGTGAGTAACTTAGACTCAATGAGATATCGAGATTTGTTGGAGACACTGGTGAATTTCTTGCAGCCAAGGAGATATTTTATTGTGTTAGATGATGTTTGGAGCACCGATCTCTGGAAATATTATATGAGCATAGCACTTCCTGCTAATGAGAATGGAAGTCGAGTCTTGCTTACTACACGAAGGAAGGACGTAGCTTCCTTTCATGTAAACCAGTCCCTTTCAGTTAAGCCCTTAACAGTTGATGAGAGTTGGACCCTTTTTTGCAGGAAAGCTTTTGCAGGAAGTCTTGGAAAATGCCCACCATATCTTGAATCTTCAGCAAGAAACCTGGTTGCAAAATGTGAAGGCTTGCCATTAGCTATTGTGGCTTTGGGAGGTTTGATGGCTTCCAAGAACTCGATTGCAGAATGGAATGGAATTTATGAGAACTTAAATTGGGAGCTAAGTGAAAATGATGAACTTGAAAGGCTCAAATATATCTCATTGCTTGGCTACCGTGATTTGTCTTTTAGACTTAAGCATTGTTTCCTGTATTGTTGCATATTCCCAGAAGATCATGTGGTTAAACGAAAAAGACTCATTAGACTTTGGACGGCCGAAGGCTTTGTTGAATCGCGTAAAGAAAAAACCCCAGAAGAGGTAGCTGAGAGTTACCTAACCGAGTTGATTTGCCGAGGCTTGCTTCAAGTTGTATGTAGGAATGGATCAGGGAGGCCTAAAGCATGTAAGATGCACGACGTTTTGCGAGAGCTTGCACTTTCCATATCAAAATCCGAAAAATTTAT
>JBBYHO010009752.1:0-13463 GCA_038382025.1 Adansonia gregorii
GCTTATTTTAGTGGGCCAAGTTGTTCCATGTAACTTGTGTCTTTGGGCCTGGGCTGATTAGTGCGGCCCGTGACACATGTATATCCTTGTCCTTGTTATGGACATATTTTTTATTATTTTTTCAGCACGTGACATGTTGGTGAATTTGCAATTGAAAATTTGGATGCTTATGAAAACAACAAACTTTGAAGTGTAGCTCACTTATTAGGACTCCATTTTATCCATAAATTGTTCATCCTAATTTGTATGAGTTAGCAAGAAATTACTAGAACCTAATTAATGAGCAGCACAAATTAATTCTTGATGGAGTACTTATAAGTATGATTGTAATTTCAAACATGTAATCGTTTCAACTTTGTTATCGTAAGAAGCTTTAAAATATTCACAGACATTGCATGTCCATCACATGGAATAAGTGCTCATTAATTAATGAGCAACTTAAGTTGCTTAGTGATGAATTTTATGTTAATTGCGATTCTAATTTCAAACTTATAATAATTTTATTTTTATTATCGTGAGCACTAAAAGTTTTACCTATAAAAAAACCTCAATGTTTTAAACAGTTAAACTACTATTGGTAGGGTGGAGTGCGCTAAGTCCATGCAATAGTGCAACACATAGACAACACTCGAAAACCCTAATAGCAAGCTATTGTGATGGGTTCTCCCCCAAAAAAATTAATTTAATATCATATGGATCAATGATCCACGTATCAGATATTAAACTGATAAGAACAAATACTACACTTGATCTTAGCCAAAAGGCCGAAAAAAGTATGAGTTGATATATGATAGTCTTTTTAATTCTCTAATTCACCTTCGCATCACCTTTTTCTTTTGCTCTCGATATGGGATTTGGACTAAGAAGAATCTTTTAGTGTGTATATATATATGCATGTATATCCTTATCCTTGGTATGGACATATTTTTCATTATTTTTCCAACACGTGGCACGTTGGTGAATTTGCACTTCGAAAATTTGGACGCTTATGAAAACAGCAAACTTTGAAGTGTAGCTCACTTATTAGGATTCCATTTTATCCATAAATTGTTCATCCTAATTTGTATGGGTTAGTAAGAAATTACTAGAACTTTATTAATGAGCAGCACACAAAGCACTTATAATGATTGTAATTTCAAACATACAATCACATGCATTGAATGTCCATCAAATGGAATAAATGCTCATTAATTAATGAGCACCTCAATCTGCTTATTGATGAATTGTATGTTAATTACAATTTTAATTTCAAACTTACAATAATTTTATTCTTATTATCTTGAAATGCTTTAAAAATTTTCACAAGCATTAAAAAATTTACTTATAAAATAAAAACTTGATGTTTCAAATTGTTACACTATTATTGGTGGGGCAGGGTGTGCTAGGTCCATGCAGTACTACAACACATAGACGACACTCGAAAACCCCAATAGCAAGCTATTATGATGAGCTCTCCCCCTAAAAAAATTAATTTAATATCATGTGTATCAATGATCCACGTATCAAATATTAAACTAATAAGAACAAATACTACACTTGATCTTAGCCAAAAGGCCGAAAAAGGTATAAGTTAATATATAACATAGTCTTTTTAATTTTGTAATTCACCTCCGCATCACCTTTTTCTTTTGCTCTCGATATGGGATTTGGACTAAAAAGAATCTTTTAGTGTATATATATATGCTTTTATATCCATGTCCTTGTTATGGACATATTTTTTATTATTTTTCCAACAGGTGGCATGGGTGAATTTGCACTTGAAAATTTGGATGCTTATGAAAACAGCAAACTTTGAAGTATAGCTCACTTATTAGGATTCCATTTCATCCATAAGTTGTTCATCCTAATTTGTATGGGTTAGCAAGAAATTAGTAGAGCTGAATTAATGAGTAGCACAAATTGATTCTTAATGGAGTATTTATAATTATGATTGTAATTTCAAACATACAATCGTTTCAACTTTCTTATCGTAAGAAGCTTTAAAATATTCACAGGCATTGAATACCCATCACACGAAATAAGTGCTCATTAATTAATGAGCAACTTAAGTTGCTTATTGATGAATTTTATGTTAATTACGTAAAAGAGCATGTAGCGGAGGAAGGAATAGAAGATGCGGAAGAAGGGGAGGGGGTTGGGGAGGTAGTTATTTATAATTTGGAAGGTAGTTTGGGGGCGAGTGGTGTAGGCGATTGGGTAGCTTGGATGATGGTGATCGTTAATCGAATCAGGGAATAGAAAAGGGTATTTGTTTGAGTCACTCGCAAGTACGAAAAAATGTATGATGGTATTGACCTGGATATTTGATTTATGGTGCAGGAATAGACCCGGTTCAAGCAGCATTCGCAGAGCAGGCGGCTAGGCAAGCTGCTACAGAGAGGGTGGCTACCCGTCAAAGGCGAAAAAAAAAAGTGGGCAATCGAGCTAATGCTAAGGTGGGCGTCATAGCTAGTGCAGCGTCCGTGGGTCGTCAAGAGGCTGTGATGCCGATTCCTTCTGCAGCTACTGTTGCAATACCCGTCCCTCAGTCGGAGGTAGAAAGGGTCAGATCGAGTGGCAAGCCAGTGCTTGGAATAGCTTCACAGTCAAGTACTGCTTCAAAGAGGCTACGAGTGAGCCGTGACGGACCTGGTTTAATCGGTTCAGGCATTCTGCGTAACGGGCGGGTGCTAGACTTCGAGGCAGCCTTAAGATGGGTGACGAAATGTGTAGCGGCCAGTGACCGAGAGGCGCAATCGAGGAAGAGTCCAGCTCAAAATTTGAATGCTACCATGATAGGGTTGGTGGAGGTAATTCACTGCCAGACGGCGTACACTTGTCAGATGGTGAATTGGCAGGAGAAGTTCAACCTCCAAAAGTCCAAGATTGTGGAGCTGGACGCTCAAGTTGGGAAGCAAAAAAAGCTAAAGCCAAGTTGGAGGCATCTTTGAAGGAGATCGAGAAAAGAAGGATGACGGAGATAGCCAAACTACTGCTGAGAGGCAAAAAGGCGAAAGCAGCTGCTGCTGAGTCAGTAAGAAAGTTGGAGGAGCGTGATACGGAATTGGCCTCTGTGAAGTCTAGAGTGGCTGAGTTGGAGGGTCGTCTTGGCGATCTCTAAGCTTGCCACCAAGATGAGTTCAAGAAATAGTAGAAGGAGATATTCGACAAGTTGTTGGCTGTGGTGGATTCGTATCATCGTAGTGCGTTATACGGGGTCCAACTATTGCATGGGCCCTTGGACTTATGGGCAGTTGACTTAGGACACCTATATACACGTCCTAAAGACTTTAACGTTTTATTACCAAGTCAGCGAGAAGCGAACACAAGGCGGTTGAGGGATGCAGCCTTGATTACCCCAGCGGCTGAGGAATCTGAGTAGAAGGAATCTGGTGATGAGGCTGGTGCTCAGACCGTTTCGTCGATGAGAGAGGAGTAGTGGTTCGGCTTTGTAATTTTGACAATGTAAATGACTGATGATGTAATAAAATATATTTTATGTGAATAACTTACGTGAATGATTTTTATTTTCGTAATGGCTTGTTGTGGTTTATTAATTTTGAAAATGTAGGTAAGGGTGTTTATATTTTTGTGTGATAATTTCTTTGCAATAATTCGCGTGGGCTGGTAGTATATGACATGGGCAGTCAGTTTAGGTAATTGCCTTATCGCAATACTATGTTAGGACATGGTGGCGATTGCATGAAAGCAATTTAAGACGTGCGCTATGGTGGCGACAGCTTGAAGCAGTTGAGAGTTATGCCATGATGGCGATTACGTTGTAGCAATTACAAGTGTTGCCTAGGCGACGATTGCGTTGTAGTAATGATAAGTGGTGCCTGGGCGGCGATTGCTTTGTAGCAATTGTAAGTGGTTCCTAGGCAGCGATTGCTTTGTAGCAATTATAAGTGGTGCATAGTCAGCGATTATATTATAGCAATTATAAGTGGTGCCTAGGCGGCGATTTCACTGTAGCAAGTAAGAGTTGCCAATCTATGAAGTGACTTGTAAGACAAAGGTGTATAATGGTGATCATAAGCATTTGAAGCAGACATATTTACAAGTAATATTTCTTTAGATAGGCGACGTTCCATTTACGAGGGACGGGGCGTCCATCTAATTCGGCTAGCTTATAAGTGCCAAAGCTTAGAACTTGGCTGACTTGATAGGGGCCTTCCCAGTTCGAGAATAGCTTTTTTCGTTCTCCTACTAGATGACTAGCTTCGTGGTTTCGAAAGACTTGGTCGCCTGCCTAGAGTTGGCAATTGAGTACTCGACGGTTATAATACCTACTGACCTGTTGAGCTCAGATAGCCATATGGATTATGGCATCTTTTCTAGCTTCTTGAAGTAGGTCAAGGTTAGCTTTAAGATGTTCAGAATTGAGGTTAGAGTCCGAGTATGTAGTGCGTGGACTGTGTACCTCTATTTCGATGGGTATGATGGCTTTCATTCCATAAACAAGGCTGAAAGGAGTAGCTTCGGTGGCCTGGGTTGTAGTTGTCTAGATTGCCCAAAGTATACCAGGCGTTTCGTCGGCCCAGGAGCCTTTTGCATTGTCCAATCTCTTTTTCAGAGGTTGTAGGATGTTCTTGTTCATTGATTCAACTTTGCCGTTCGATTGAGGATGGGCGACAAAGCTGTGAACAAGGTTGATGTTGAAGCGTGAACAAAAATTATGGAGTTTGTCAGCCGTCAATTGCTTGCCATTGTCTGCTATGATGACATGGGGTACTCCAAAGCAGCAAAGGATGTAACCTCAAATGAAATTTTTCATATTTTGGGCGGTAATGGTGGCGAGTGGTCAGCCTCAACCCATTTTGTGAAGTAATCATAGGCGACCAATAAGAATTTCCTCTGAGCGATTGCCATAGGGAATGGACCCAATATGTCTATGCCCCAAACCCAGAATGGCCAAGGACTGAAGATTTGTTTAAGCGCCTCAATTGGTTATTTGGGAATAGGGACGAAGCGTTGGCATTTGTCGCATTTTTTGATGAATGTGATAGCATCCTTCCTCATTGTAGGCCAGAAAAAGCCATGTCATAGGGCCTTAAGGGCCAGTGATCGCCCGCTAAAGTGGTTTCCACAGACGCCTTTGTGTATCTCTTTCAAGACATAAGTTGCCTTGGTAGGGTTAAGGCATCAGAGTAATGGAAGTGTGAAGGACTTTTTATATAGAAACTTGTTAAGAATTGTGTGCCTTGATGCTCTTTTTTCTAGTCTCATTTTCTGCACTGGATCGGTTGGACCTTGGTTATCCTTGAGAAAAGAAATAATCGACATCATCCAATTCTCTTCGACGTCATCCGTAATGTGATGTATGTATCTGTCATAGCTGGAAGGCTTTCAAGAAGAATTTTTCCCCTAGTAGAGATGTTGATGGTGCTAGCTAGTTTAGACAGAACGTCAGCCCGTAAGTTATCTTCTCTGGGTATCTGCATGATAGGGATATAGGCAAATTATTGGGAGAGGGTGGTAACAACCTTATGATATTTGGTGAGTAGGTCGTCTCTAACGTCATGTAGGCCGTTTACTTGGCTAGCGACAAGTTTAGAGTCCGTGTGGGTGATTAACTAATTGGCACCCAAGGTCTTGGCCAACTCCATGTTAGCGATCAAGGCTTCATATTCGGCTGCGTTGTTGAGGGCAACGAACTGAAAAGAAAGGCTATATCGCCATTCATGACCTTGGGGATCGACTAGTAATACTCTAGCTCTGCCTTTTGTTTTGTCAGAAGAACCATCAACAAAAATTTGCTACTCGCTAGTTTTGATGCTTGGGGGTTTGTGACCAGAAGTGCTAGTGTGATCATCGGGTTGGGCAGGTTCTAGTGATTTATCTTGAGATGCCAGAAATGAACATTCGACGACGAAGTCAGCGAGTGCCTGTGCTTTTATGGTTTTTCGAGGATTATAGATGAGTCTAAATTCACTAAGTTTGATGCTCTAACGAATGAGTCATCTTACAGAATCAACTTTGAGGAGGACGTCTTTAAGAAGCTGGTTAGTGAAGACAGTTACTGGGTGCGCTTGAAAGTATTGCCTCAGTTTTCTTGCTGTAATGACGAGTGCAAAAGCCAATTTTTTCAGCTTGTTGTAATGAAGTTCGCTAGCTTGCAGTGCTTGGCTAACATAGTAGACGGGACACTGAAGTCCCTATTCTTCACGGACTAAGACAGCGACAATAGTTTTATTTGATACGGTGAGGTAGACAAAAAATGGTTCTCTATGCTTTGGGCTAGCGAGCAATGGGGGAGTGCTCAGGTATTGTTTGAGTTGGTCAAAGACTATTGGAACTCTTCAGTCCACTGGTATTTGGTAGCCTTTCTAAGTAACCTGAAGAACGGTAAACATTTCTCTGCCGATTTGGAGATAAAACATTGAGTGCAGCTACTTGCCCTATCAAATGCTGCATGTTTTTTTGGTGATTGTGGCAGGCCCATCTTTATGATTGCATTGATTTTTTCAAGATTGGCTTCAATGCCTCTGGAGGAGATCATGAATCCCAAAAATTTTTTTGCGGACACACCAAACACACATTTCAAAGGGTTAAGTTTCATTTTGTACTTGCAAAGTATGTTGAATGTCTTCAAAAGGTCACTGAGGTGTTCGTGAAGAGATAGGCTTTTGACGAGTATGTCATCCACATAAATTTCCATTGACCGATCGATTTATCTTTTGAAAAGCTTATTGACCAAGTGTTGATATATGGCACCTGCATTTTTCAAGTCAAATAGCATGACTTGATAGCAAAAGATACCATCTTCTGTGATGAACGCTGTATTTTTTCGATCATAGGGGTCCATCTTAATTTGGTTGTACCTTGAGAAGGCATCCATGAAACTTAAGAGTTTGTGGCCTGCTGATGCATCGATCGGTCGATCAATACTGGGGAGAGGATAACTATCTTTTGGGCAGACTTTATTCAAATCGGTAAAGTCTACACAAATTAGCCATTTCCCTGAAGCCTTTTTGACTATGACTGCATTAGCCAGCCAGTCAGGATACTTTACTTCTCTGACATAATTGGCTAGTAGTAATTTGTCGATCTCTTCTCGTATTGCCTGAAGCCGTTCTAGAATGAATTTATGCTTCTTTTGTTTAATTGGTATAGCTAAGGGGTCCACATATAGTGAGTGCGTAGTGAGTGCATGATGACGGTTGGGTCAATGCCAAGCATGTCAGCTGCAGACTAAGCGAATACGTCGGTGTTCTTTCTAAAGAACTTTGCGAGGAGGTTCTTGTCTTGAGTGTCAAGAGAAGAGCCAATGCTGGTAGCTAATTTTGGGTCCAAATCATAGAGGGCTATCTTTTCAGTGTCCTCGACCAACGGCCAGCTAAGGCTTCTGATCATGGAAACCATCCTTGGCATCTAGTTGCTCCAAGTCGATCGACTCTGGTTATGCAGGCATAATAGTATGGATAGACGAGCCGAAGGCATTGTCCTAGATTGTGGTCGGTTGGCATATGGCTAATTCGATTGACAACAGGTGGCATTGGTGTGCGGTTTGTTGGTCGGAATGCATATATCCAATCCCTGTAGGTATGAAAAATTTCACTGTTAGGCAGTAGACTGTGGTAACCATTTTTATCTTTTTCATCAATGATCCATCGATGATTGCATTGTACGCAAAAGGCTGGTCAACAACAAGGAAATTAACCAAGGCGTTCGCAGTGTGTTCCCCGTCACCCATGGTGCTAGGAGTGTGATTGTCCCCTTAACGGATATTGGTTGATTGGTAAATCCATAAATTGAAGGTGATGGGGTTAGGTCACCCGCAATAAAGCTCATGCGAAGAAGGTGTCCCATTGCAGAATTTCCATAGCATTCTCATTGTCGATGAGGATTCTGTGGACTTGGTAGTTGCCTATGGTGGCGGAGACAATAATGGGATCATTTTCGCAATCTGGTAGGAGCTGTGAGTCGGCATCGTCAAAACGGATCACCCAATCCGTTTGCTTAACATGCTCAAGTGCCACATTGATCGCCATTATAGATCAGAGATGGGACTTACGTTTTGACTTGCTAACCACCCAAGTCTTCGTCGGACTAACGATCATGCTTATGCTGCCAATAGCATGTCATTTGGGTGCGGTATCTCGACGTTCGTTCAGGGATCATGTGTGATCGTTGGCATATGGTTCTATCTTAACAAACTATTTAATTGTCCCTTTTCTTACCAGTGATTTGATGGCATTTTTTAAGCTAAAGCAATCCTCGGTGGCATGTCCAATGTCCTTGTGAAAGTTACACTGCTTTTCAAGGTCACGCCTACTGTGATCGCTTCTCATTGGAGATGGACACTCCAGAAGCCCTGCTTTCATTATGGAGTTGAGAATTTGAGATATCAGAGCTATCAGGTGAGTGTAAGACTTATATTTCATGTACGAAGCGTGCCATGTTCGCTTCCTCATGGAGCTTTACCGAGATGTGGCAACTGGCACCTCCTTTTGGGCCGGTTGCTAGGGCGGTCAGCTAACCGGTTAAGCTTTAGTCCTCGACCTCCTCTTTACTCTCGGTTTTAGGTTTTCGTTTGTCGACTAGCAATTTTTATTTTTTTGACTTTTGAGTATCTTTGTACCTTCTCGTAAAGCTGATATAGCTTCGTGGGTTGGGCGTCCGTCAAGCCATACTTCAGGTACTTATGGCAGATGCTAGTCGTGAAGGCTTGGATGGCCCATTCGTCATTCAAGTCCCGGACCTCCAGGGCAGCTGTGTTGAAACGCTTGAGGTAATCGCAAATCATCTCGTCATGATTTTGCTTGACCGCTATTAAGCTGGCAAACATTCTGGAGGCTGTTATGCACCTGCTAAAATAGGCAAGGAAATGTCTTCCTAGTTGGTCAAAGTTGGTGATGGATCTTGGGTTTAGAGAGTACCATCAGGTCCGTGCCGGCCTTCGAAGTGTTATTGAAAAGATGCAGCACTGGATGGCGTCCGGCACGTCGCACAGGTTATGGAAGCCACGAAAATGATTCAGGTGGTCAGCTTGATCAATTTTACCATCGTAAGTATCCGAAGAGAGTTTAACTTTACTACGGACCTGCACCTGGCAGATATCAGACAAGAGAAGGTTGTGTTCCTTAAATAACTATTCCCAATTGTCTCTTCGCGGTTCTCGAAGATCCTTGATTTCCAGTTTCAAGGCCACTACCTGTTGAGCGAGGTCTAAGGTTGATCCTGACGCATAATGCCTACTGGTATGATGAGAAGTTTCTTCCATCATCCGTCGTGGGATTGGCGTAGAGCAGAAGCTTTCTTCTACCATTGGGCGGGTGGCCCCGATCGACTGTAACATGTCGTTCTTGCATGTCTGAGTTTGGGTTGTTCACGGTATGTTAGTTTGGGTGATCAATTGATTACGTGTTTGGGTGATTGGTTTAGGAGTTAACAAGTTGTGCCAACTGGATCTGAGATTGTTGGATGGCAGCCAGTTGATAACTATGGCTTGAAATTATGCTTGGTAATGCGTATGAAAGTTTGGCTGGCTAGGTGGTGTAGGTGCACTAAATGGGGCAAAGAGGGGTAATGGGGTGTCAAAGGGTGCGTGTAAGGTATTAGTGGTGATAATAATTGCTGGGGTCATGGTGCTGGGGCCAGCGACTTGGTCGAGGTAGGGGATGGAGGTGGCTAGTGGCGGGATCAGCCCCAATAGATTTTGATAATACGCTAGTGGTGAGTGAGATAGCCATGAGGGCAGTGAGATGGGTACATGGGATGTTTGGGTATTCGATGAGCTAGGTATTGGTGGGGTTGCCGGAACTTCGGTACGGTTTGTCGCCTCGAGTAACGATGAGGTGTTTTGTAGGATGTCAACGCTCTATTCGGCCATGGTCCTTTTTTGATCACTTTCCCACAGACGGCGTCAATTGTTGAAGTTTTCATTGCTGGTATCCAAAAGCCAGGCAGAGTCCTGCAACACAGAGAGAGTTAGGAGGACGGTAGAGTTTGACTCCGGGAGCCCTCTCCGATGGTTAAGTTAGATGGGTGTTTTATATAATAATGTATATGGGTTTTCTTGGAGTCGAATCCATACCTGTGAGCATGTTTGCCCTTTTTATAGGGTTTGTTTGGGGACATTTATGTCGAATAATTTGGTGGTGATGTGACCAATGCCGAGCTAGGTGTCAGGCTATGATGCCTTATGATCAGCTCAGTCAGTCGGCCGCCATTCAGTGAATGTCAACTCCGCATTTAAGTCATTGTCGGAGAGGTTACATCGCTGTCAGGTGTGATTTGACGTTCACCTTCATGTTATTATCTGACGATTGCCCGTTCATAAGAACAGTGGATCAGGGATGGTTAGGCAGCAGTTGACATTCATGGAGGTATAACACTTGGCATCAAAGGTACAACCCAAAGCATAATCTTTTTCGGTTGTTTAATTGCTTTATTCCTTTTTTCGGCATCGTAAGAGAAAATTCCCAATAATCAAGAATGGGGGAATGGTTGGCTCTATGGAGGAAAAAAAATTATTTAATTTAACGTGAAAAAATGATGATATGATATAAAATAATTAGGTAGGGATCATTGTTGAGGTGGTAGGAAAGGATCACAAAATAATTTTTCCATGTTCTGATATTTAACAAAAAAAATGTAATGAAGAGTTTAAGTAATAATAAAAGTTTAAGCAGTATTATTGATGTCATTTCATCTAGTGACATTCAATTTAATAAAAAAAACTTTATGCATAAATATTTTTTTGGAAATATATTGTATAAAATAATTTAAAAATAAATGTTCATATAATAATATTATTTAATTTTTAAAAATTAATTTTTTATTATTTTAATTAAATTAATGTTATTTAATTTTATAATACTAAATTTAATTAAAGATTTAATATAAATAAAATTATGTCGTGCGCACTTTATAGATTAAAAAAGTTTGTCAAAAATTTATATATAAATAAGTCTTTAAAGGCGTAGTAATTTAAAAAATAGTATTTTTACTGGGATTTTAACAGACTAGGAAATTTTATTTTTAAAAAATTATATAAAATAATTGAAAGACGTAAAGCTCCAATATATTATTATTTGATTTATAATATATTTAACTTTTTTATAAAGGTTTTTTTAAGGGATTTATTTTAAAAATATATTATATAAATAATTAAAAGACGTAAATGTTCAATATATTATTATTTGATTTATGATATATTTAATTTTTTTGACAAATTCTTTAATCGAGTCAATTAGGGGTTTTATAATGGATATATATATATATATACACAAATTAATTATATATATATATTTAAAAATTAATTACAAAAATAACTTTTGTGTGAAGTTAATTTTTTTAAAGTGAGTATTTAAAGAAAATTTTCATTTAAATAGATACATATATGATGATTCTGTCAAACACTTAAGTGCGTTGTGTTAATACTATTAAATAAATATTGATATAACATTTAACATTTAATAAAATCATAATACGTGATAAAAATATTACATTATCATTTTTTAAAAATATTATGTATTATAATTCAATTAAATATTAATGATATTTTTAACTTTTATTTACTCAAGTTAATATAAAATATTTATGTTTGGTGAAAATATAATATAAAGGCCAATTACGTAATTAACCCTCTTGATGACAAGCAGCATGGGCCCAAGGAATTTATTGCTTATAAGAAAACCAGAAACTTCTAGAAAAAGGAAACGGTAACCAAAAAAAGGTAAGAGTGAAACATTCTTTATTAGGACCTTAACCTTTTACTTGCGGTTGCGGAGGTGCGTTAGGCAGTAGCTTAATTTTTAAGGATATTTTTTTATTTTCTTATTGTTTAAGACTAATTTGTTTATGGAAGTTTGCTTACCTAAAAGACAGAAGCTAAATATAGGATTAAAGTTTGAAATTCCTAAATCCGACGTTATACCTTCACAAAGAAAGAAAACCCTCAATTGCTGCGAGCACAAGCAACAGCCCATGGCTTTTTTATAGAAATAATATATATTTGTTTATGTACTAAAATAAGTCAAAATCAAATTATTTATTAAAATAGATCAATTTTTTAATTTAATTGAGAAATTATTATTTCAAACAGTGTAAATTGAGATACAATTTCTCAACTAATTTCACTCTAATTGCAAAATAGAAATAATATATATTTGTTTATGTACTAAAATAAATCAAAATCAAATTATTTATTAAAATAGATCAATTTTTCAATTCAATTAAAAAATCATTATTTCAAACAGTATAAATTAAGATACAATTTCTCAACTAATTTCACTCTAAATGTAAAATATCTCAAAATTCAATTACCGATAACGACCACAATTACCACAATTGGGAAGAATAGTAATGGAGAAGGATCGAAGAGGAATAGGGAAAACAACACTTACACCATGTCATTTTGACAAAAGAATATGGATATGCCTTTTAATGAGATAAGGATCCTATTAAAATGCTCGATGTGAAATCAAATGATCAAAAGTTAACTCTGATTTCACTTTTCACAGATTATTATTTTTTTTAAAAAAAATATATCTAATAGAAAATACAACATACCCATTTATAAATCTAAATACCTTTCCTTTTATATCTGATATAAGATTAATGCATCTTTTTTATATCCGATGTGGGATTAATGCACCTTACTTACTTCTTTAAAGTGTTCGGCGTCACACCAAGGGTGTGCTCTTGTAAACCTAGATAATACATAACTCTTGAGAACTAAAATGTTTGCCTCTGTTGCTTAGGTCCTAATGCAAGGTAAAGCAATTCTGCAAATAATTGAACTTTTGCAAGATTTTTTTTTTCGCTAATGTATTGAAAATTTTATCACATTTTGCATCAATAGTTGCTCTGTTTGAGAGAATTATACACTGATGTTTACTTGTATTTTGCCCGAAAAAAAAATTACAGAAATGAGCTCTATAACGCAGATTTCATTTCTTTGCCAGGAAAAAATGGAAAAGTTGTGCTTCTAGATTTCTGTCAATTTCACTGCTCTGAATATTTGTAACAGAACTCATATGATTAAAGCCACTCTACTGCAAAATGTCTATGCCATTTCCTCTTGGCAAAATAATGATTACCACATCGGGTGAACATGTGATATTTCGATGGAATAAACAGGAGGAATTAAGGAAGGGACGTGGCTGACAGACTTATCAAAACCTTTTTTTTGAATAACTTAGCGGTGATTGAATCTGTTTGTGTCACGGGATTATTATCCTCTTCTCAAAAAACATATTTAATAAAATGTAGAGCTTGTTTAATTTTTTGAACCGAATATAGAAATTTTCTCTGTTCGCTTTTCAAAATTTCCTCCAATGTTATTTTAATTCATTTAAAAAAGGGATGATAGCTATGAAATCACAATTTTACCAAAAAAGAAAAAAACATAATAGTCAATTTAATGTTCACTTAAAAGATGGATTTAGATTAATGTTGAAAAATAGGACTGGATTGATTGGATTGAGAATCAATGGTCTATCCAGTCTTATACATATCATAAAATTAAAAATTTT
>JBBYHO010009782.1:0-13459 GCA_038382025.1 Adansonia gregorii
GGAAAGTTACTCTCACTGGACCCATGATCCATAAGAAACTTAGCATTTCCAGCTTCAACAAGTCTAGTTGAATATGAGAGACATTTTAAACCTTTTCCCTTTTACGTTAATTGCATAACTTAAAACTGTTAACTATCCTTGGATCTAGTTTCCTTTTGTTTGGGTTATAAGCCTTCATTTTTAACTAGACAACCCAAGTCTGTAATGTCTTAAGCTGGATTCCAACTATTCCGTAATTCTAAAAAAATTTAAAAAATAATTTAGTTGGTGCTTTAATACAGACATCAATCATAGTTTTAATGCATCAATCCATAAACCTAGGGGAAAGTATATGATCTTTAAATATTAAAATGCTTTCTTTAGCTCCCTTTAATGGGTTTGTTAGTTTGCTTTTTTCTTAATGCAACTAACTTAAATGCCAAACTCAAGAGTTTCAAGAACTCTATCATTGTCAATTCGCCTTAATTTTTATATGGAGATGTGACATAATCTTTATACCACAACTTTGAAGGAGTTATATATATATATAGAATATCTTGACTACCAAAAATCAAATAAATAGATAACAAACTTATCAATCAGGAAGTTAATAATGAAAAATCTAATAAAAAATTCTCTTTTGAAATTTTAACAATAGAGTTTAAAAATTTAAATTCAAAACTCTTTTAATTAAGAAAATTCCTAAAATAAAAGATAAAACCTTTTTAAATTTTAAAACAAATCTTAATTTCAAAAAATGATCCTGATAATCCTTAGTGATTTCTGTAATAGATGTTCCTCCCACTTTTCGTTTGGTTTCTTGACTTTATGAAACCTTAAAAGGTTATAGAAATATAATTTATTGAACATAAGTCCAACCACCATATGTTATTAGGAACATCACTAAAAGAGATTCATACAAAATGAGTTTACCTTTATTTTTGAATCCCTTTTATACTTAGGCAATTTTTCTTTATGTATGTGAATTAAAAAAAAGTTAAGGACTTGATACCATTTTCTTTATTGGCATTTTTCTTTTCTTTACCTTTATTGCCTATTTATCACTTTTTACCTCGGGTCACTAGGCTAACTGAATCTAGTTTCTCATTTTTTAATCTCTTTTCCTCTTGAACGCATATAACCAGGAGTTCATTGATAGACCATTTTCTTTATATGTGTGTCCCATGGTCATACTCATTAGGAAAAAAATTGACTATGAAAGTGATAAGAAATTTACTCAAAAAACTCAATGCCAAAGATTTAAGTTGAGCAACAATATCTCTTAAATCCCATAATATGCTAATGCACAATATTAGAATTATTGCACTTTATTCCTGAAAGCATTTTTTATTTGGGTGAAAGCCAAAACCTTATTAGATTTAACAATCTAGTCTTTAGTAACTTTGCAATAATCCTTGACCTTAGAGCAATTAGGATGAAATCCAAATTGATTTGCTAATATAGATTTGATGTACGTCATCCTTAAACAATTAGATTGCTCCCACTATACATCAAAATCTATTTTCCTCTTGCGTACTTCATTTGTTGAGGATAATTTGTCCACCCAAAACACTAAGTCAAGGTCCTTACACCCAAAATAGCTTAATTTACTCTTTTATTAGAGTAATTTTTCTTCACCGAATAGCATTTTATTATAGTAGCCTTGTTAATCACAGTAGTAGAAATTGCTGCAAAATGCAAAGAACTATACTTTAATTGAATAAAAGACTTTATATTCAAAATGTAAATCTAAACCTTCCTGTGGGTAGAGGTGTATCATGCATATGGTTTTACATAACTTCAATGATAAAACAACAGCTTTAAAACACCAAAATTAAATAATTCAAACCTGTGGGCCTAGAAAAATTTAACTTTAATGTTATTTATTGTTTTATCCTTTAACCATTTTATAAAATTAATTATTTCTCTGTGGGGCCAAATAACTAATTTCATGGTCGAACACTTTATGGATGTCATTTTCTTTATGTAGTTTTAAATAACTACTATTTTATCTAAATCAATTAACTTAAGATGCTGCGGCCACTCTTTAAGTTAACAGTTTAGAACTTAGTAATAACATCTAACATGCATGCATAAAATTTATTACATATCACAATATTCTTTATCGATGTCATTTTGTTATGTAGTTATTTAAAGAAAACTTTATTTTAAATAACTAATAATTGTCACCGAAATAAACTAACTTAAGATGCTGTGGCTACTCTTAAGCTAGAAAATTAGAACTTTAATAATGACATTCCTAATATATGCAGAATTCTTTATTGCATATTAATAATTGCAACGGAATATAATATTAAATCATGTTAACTTATTGCAATTATAACATAAATAATTATATATAATACCATCCTCTGTATGTATTTATACAAAGAAAATTTTATTTTAAATAACTACTAATTTTACTAAATCAATCAACTTAAGATATTATGGCTATTCCCAAGCAATTGATTTAGGTTCTTTATAATGACCTAATATATATACTATAAATAATTGCATACATAATTTAATAACTCAAATATATACCAAATAAATTCATGGCATAAAACTTTATTGATGTTTACCGTATGTAATTATTTAAAGAATAATTTTTTATTTTAAATAACTACTAATTTATCTAAATCATGAAACTCAAAATGTTTTAGCTAATACTAAGCTAGTGATTTAGATCTTTAATAGCATCAATTCTTTATGTAGTAAAAATTTTACATACTATAATGGAAATTTTAATTGTCATGCTATAACTGATATAAAAAATATCATGACATAATACATGACATGCATATTTAAGTCACATAAAAATATGCACAAGATCATAATGTGTTTATTTCATTACATATATATGTGCACATTTACATTGTAATTCCAATAATAACTTTATCATACATATATGCACTTAACCTTTAGGTTGAGAGTATGAATTTTCTGGACACTATCTAGGGAGAATACATATTGCCAAAATATTTCTAACATATCAAAACATTTTATCATGAAATAAAATCATAGAATATTTACATATGAATATCTTTATTATTTAATTAAACACCAATATTAAATAATAAATACTTTACGTGATCTAAAAAATCTAGAAAACTAAAAAATCATAAAATATTTGGGTGTGAAAAAGACAAAACCGAAACAGCCTAGGGATCATGGCACATGTACCACACGCGCTACTTATGTGTGTGGGATTTGGCTGGGACTTTGTGCCGACCCTTCTTCTTCCTCCAGTCGGGTCGGGCTCGAACCGACTAGATATTTTCTGATTCATTCACGTTTATTTATTATTTTTGCTCAAATTTTCGTATTTTTAATCCATATTTCATGTAATTAAAGGCCTAAAAGCATGAGTTTATGCTAGATTTACATGGCCCATGCATCAATTTTGATCAAAAACACATAATCATCATCAAACATTCAAGATTACTTGACTTCTATAAAACAATATTAGTCCCGTTTCAATATACCATAAAATTTTCTTGTTTTATTCATCTTTCTTTTAATCATAGAGTTTAGTAACATAGATAAACAATTAATCTATTAAAACCCTCTAACAATTTTAGTTTTACATGAACAAATCAAGAATTTTGTGATTAAATTTTAGTACACAAAATATACATACAAATTCATAGTATGTTCATGAAATATATTTCGATGCATAAATACATATTACAAAATTAATTATAGAATGTTAAAAATTCAATTTCATGACTTTACTATATTTATTATAACTCGTTTATCCTTAATACAAATTATTTAATTGCATAAATAGTATATGCATGAAAAAAAATTCATCTTTAATGAATCTCACTAGATGATCTGAAGAACAAGGCTAGAAAGCCTAGCTCTGATGCCACATGTAATAATTTAAATAAAACGTACCTCTAACCATTGTTGATCAAGAACCTAGACTTGCTCCAAATACACAAAGATGAACACCCCGTATAAACCTTCTAGTCTATATCCTATTCTTGATAATTACCTTATGATGATGCACAAGCAATTTACATAGATTAGACTAGGGACCCATACTAGAAGACTAATTCGAGTTGTATCCTACCATCAAAGAATTTATATTCTAATTAGTTAATGAAGTAGAGTTTAACTCTTATCACTACAGTAGTAAACTGAATATTATTTCCTTTATAATTTCACCTTAATAATTTGATTTAATTATCTTGATCCATTTATTATCATATGGGCCACATAAAGTCCAACATATTTTTTATTTTTTTGTTTTAACAAATTTCTTTACCATTAAAATGTCTAAAATAATGGTGATTGTTTTATTTTTATATAAAAATAATATAATAGATTGAAATGAAAGTTAATATATATATAATTGAATTAAAAAAAGGTTTAACAATTTTTTTGCATATAAAAAATTTCAAATAAGAGGAGTGTACTCAAATTTAAGGCCAGGGCATGCTATATTCCTTAGAGAATGCTAAAGAGTGGCACTAATAGATCATCCATAAAGTAGGATTGCTAGTGAAAATCGAAACTTGGTGCTTGCCAAGGCACTAATGAGCACTTAATAAGTTAAACTAATCTACTTTGACATAAGTTTAAAATATTTATCATATATACTTGAATTAAAGTATAATTTTAATTATAATTTAACTTGATAGTGATTAAAAGTAATTTGTAGTTAAAAAGTTTTGAGTAAAAAAAGAATGAAAACAAAAAACTAAAAACTAAAAATATTAATAATTAACAAAAGGCTTATTTATCTTTTCATTTAAAATTAACTTAGAAATAATACCTTAAGGGGTTTTATATATATTTTGCCAAACCTTAGGGAATAAGTGGGTGCTTTTTCAAACTAAAATGGTAAGTGAATTTTCTACAAAAACTTAGGGTAAACATACTTTCCTTGTTATTATTTTAGTATTAGCTTTTTATTCGTTACTCACATTAGATGACAGAATTAATTACATGTTTGTGTTGTTTTAAATTTTTTGTTTCTTATCTATACTTTCGTTATAACACAAAGTCATACTTTGTCTATAAATAAAATTCCTTATTAAATAAAAAATATTATTTAGTATCATGGTATAATATGTTAATTCACATATATAATGCTACTAGTTTCTGACTTATTCAATCGGATTAATTTTTTTATTTAAATATGTTTAAATGTATAAATTGATATTATTTATCCACATACTTTTGCAAAGTAATTCACATTCCATCAGAATATTAAAATAATTATTGATGATAAAAATTTTAAAATATATATGTTAAATAGATAGTATAATAGTGCACACAAAAAAAGTATAAAATAGGAATTGAAAATGACAACTTAAAATTTTAAATTTTTTTGTCATGTAAGTGGTTATTGCGTGAAGTTTTTTATTTTTAAATAACAATTATATATTGAATATATATATATATATATACATTGTTTATAAAGTTAATGATATAATTTGGCATCATGGATTAAGTTACGCAAATTCAATTAATAAAGTACATAAAATCAAAAAATAAAATAAAAGTAATTATGTCTTCATATTTTTATAGACTTTTTTATAAAGTTATTTATCTTTAAAAAAATTTACCAATTTTTCTTCAAAAAGTACTTATGACAAAAACTATTTGATTCTTAAACAAGCCACCTATAATTATTAATGTACTTCTCATTCTAAAACAACCATCACTATTTTCTTAACCTCTTTAAAAAAAATTACCCATATTTTTTTAAATATCAATATTTTTAAAATAAAACAAAATTTATATTTAAAATATCAATTTTTTATTACATTAAATCATGGGTGTGATAAATTCTCATGTTAATAAGGTTAGTTATTTTGTAAATATATAACCATGTTGACATGAGCATACTCAGATCCAAACGTGAATGTATTGAGCACCAAAAATTGAAGTGGAGTGTAGAAGCAAAATGTTGATTCAGTTTCCACTGTTTGAGGGTTTGGCTGGGTATATTCATAATTATATCATTTTCAGTTTTTGAAATGGAATAGGAATTTTAGTAGATAACAGATTTGAAACACTTGCACCAGTAGTATGATCTGAGTGTAATAGCTATGGGACTTTATATATAATATTTTCTCTATCTCAATTAAATTATTACAGTTTATTTTTATTTAAATTCTTAATTTTGATTTTTATTACTTTAAATATTTTAATTAATTAAATTTTATAATATATATTTAAAAAACCATTTTATTAAAGGTTTTAAAATATTTTTTTCAAAATTTTATGAATAATAAATGTAATATAATAAGTGGTCAAAATTAAAAAATTTTGACCAATAAAAAAGTCTAAATGTGTTATTTTAATTAGGACAAAGATGGTAAGTTTAGACACCTTATTTTATCTGGGCTTATTTTTAGCAATCTGGAGCATGGACTAAGAGGAGGCAATGTTGTCACCTGGCGAAAAAGTATTTTGAGGATGTCAAGAAGGCCTAGGGACCATATCAAGGGTAAATATGAAGATGTGGTATGAAATGATGTAGTCCAAGGTATCCGGGGACAAAAGATATGAGAAAATTCATAATTTTACTTGAATGTATCGATTCATGGTTTTCATGTATCGATACAATGCTCCAACGCTCTAAAAATTTGAAATGTCCCCATATGTATCGATACAACATGTAGATGTATCGATACATAAACCTCTGTATCGATATAGGACCTCATGTATCGATACTAGACCATGCTAGGACCAAAACATGCATTCTGTAAAGGAATGTATCGATACAGTGGTTCATAGTATTGATACAATGGTTCATAGTATCGATATAATGTTCATTGTATCGATACACATAAGGTTTTTGGACCAAATGTATCGATACATATACAATGTATCGAAACATGTAGGCCATTTTCACGGTTCGGGCATTTTTGATTCATCCATCATTGATCAAAAACTCAATTTTAACTCGTTTGTTTGCATAAAGAAAGATTAAAACGCGTACCAAATTATGAATTTAGACTTTTGAATTAATCATAACATCTTTTTGAAGTCTAAATTGGATAAAAAAAGGGTCAACATCATATGATCACCTTACTCCTTAGCTTGTTAACCAATATCACCATCAGCCACCCTATTTGCTGGAAAAGCACTTCAGCATTTAATCTAGCCACCTTATGCACATCACATTGGCAGCAAGTTGCTTCCTACAGCCATCCTATAGCCACCATGCTGACATCACCTTGTCCCACTGAGAAATAGACAAAAACACCTCCAATCTAACTCCAAAAACTGGTATAAATAGACCACTTCTATCTCAGTAGAAAAAGGTTAGATTCTAGCTTATTTACACTTCCAAAAACATATTCACACACCAAGAAAACCAGAATCCCGTAGCTCCTCACTCACCACCAAAAAACAACCCCAAAACACTTTCATCCACTACACACTCCAAAAATCACCCTCATCCATACCAGAACCAAAACCTCATCATTTTTCTCTTTTTCTTACTTATTAACAACAAGGAAAAGACGAAAATTCAAGCCATCTCTACTGCTCAAATCATTTGGCCAAGAAGTGAAGTTTTGTTAGTGTAACTTCTTACTTTATCACTTTCATTTTTTGTTTTTTAGCATCTTCATTATTTTGGGGAGCTCTCCATGTTTCCATCGCGCTTTTAGGATTATCATGCATTATTGTGGCTTTTGGTTGTGGTAGTTTAGGATTTTGATGCTTTAATACTCCTTGATGTGCAAAAATGCCTTATTTCATTGGTTTAATATCTCTTGCTGATGCATTTTATGCCTTGTCCATGCATCTTGTTCTTCTTAATCCATGCATATCATTAGCCTAACACATTTGAAGCATATTTACACCTTATTGTCATTTTCAGCATCCATAACATTTTCTTGTCAATGTGCATAACATTTTCTTTGTCTAGGCCATTAGTAAAATTAGCATCCCCATTCATGTTATATGCCATCCACTTGTATGTTTGTTGTCAAAATGCATGTTTGATGGATGATGAAAACTAATGTTCAAAACCCCCCAAGCCAAGCATGTTAACCTCAACCAATGAGGATTAGCACGGACTTAGCACTTTATGTAAAGCTAGCAAAATATCTTCGAAAAATTAAGTTTTTTAGATCTGGAATCTTGGATAAATAAGCTCAAATCTTTTGATTTTCCAACAAAAATAACTTTACACTCATCCCCAAAATGTTTATGCCTTATTTTTAAGTCAAAACCTTGAGTGGTATGATTAACGGACTATTTCATTATCCCAAACTACTCTTGGGCTGTGCAAATGAGTTTGTGATGCTCATGCCACTCTTTCCCTTCAATCATGGACATTCGAATGTCAATGACTCAAGTGTAGGCCAGTAAACATAAGGAAAATAAGAAATATCCCCTGCTTTACTTTATCCCCTGCTGGCAGCATAACTGTTGCCAATTGAAAAATCACTTTAAAATCCTAAATGATTTTTCATGAATTTTTTTGATTTTTTTATCAAAGCATGTCGAATCATCTTTAAAACAATGCCTTATTCACCCCTGGATCATTCCAGATGAGAGAGTTATGATTTTCCAAATCTAAGCTCTCCAAGACCACTAGAATCCGAACATGTATTATGGTTGGGCTGTTTAGGCCCACTAAATGATTTTTCCAAAATTTTCAAACATTTTTCCTAAAAAATTTAAGAAATTCTCTTTTCAGAAAGGTATTGACTCGGGAACATACTTTAACATCCCACAAGCTCATATCAAGGCACAAACATTTTTACATCTTTACCATCCTGATTCACAATAAATCTTTTTGCCAAAAATTGTCGAATGCTTACCATTTTCTAAAACATAAAGTTTTGTCATCCACAGGGATACTCTAACCCCACCTTTTCGAGGGAATACTCCAACCCTGTTTTTTAAAATTATCAAAATAAAAATTTTTCTTTATTCAAAATGATTTTTCATCTACGAGGATACTCCGACCCTGACTTTTCGAGGGGATACTCTAACCTCACATTTTGAAATTGTTAAGATTTAAAGAAGCTTTCTTTGTCAAAATTATTAGTCATCCACAAGGATAATTCCACCCCATTTTTCAAAGGGATACTCCAACCTTATCTTTTAACTAATTTTTTTCTCCTTCTTGGACTTCTATGAATATGTAAAATAAACCTTGTTTAATCAAGTAACCCAGATGCATCTCAAAAATTATTGATTCGGTTATTCTTGGATAATCGATGCTAATATCGAGATAAATTCCAATAGTCCACCCATTTTCTTTATCATTGCATTGAGTGATCCATATTATGTTATTTCATTTATTGCCTTATTAACATGATTTCTTTGTGATGATTATGTGCATTCATATTTTCAAAATGTTTTCAAAATAAAATTGAAGGTAATGTTCCGCGTGGATTTCTCTCCAATGCCCAAAGTGGAACATTCCATTTTCAAAGTAAAATCTAGAGGTCATTTTTATTGAAAATCTCTATATTCCCCATCTTTCTGGGGTGCATGTGAGATTAAATCTTTTTCATCAGAACCTGGATTTATATTTCTATAAGATTCCTGCATTAAAAGGGGTTGTATCAAATAATGACAAGTTAAGATCAAAAAAATCGAAACTGAGATAAGACATAGCTAGTAAGGTATCGATTTCGGGCGTCGTGAAGAGGTTCGTACCTCATCGCGCGTAACCAACTCCCAAACTCAAATGGTGAATCTTTGCGTTACGTAGACCACAGGATCGATGTTTTGAGTTTTGTAACTCAAATCATAGGTTTTAATAGGCATCCGATCATACCTAGCCTGAAATGATCGGTGTGACTCCAAACATTGGCCATTTCGTGATGGTCACAAAAGACTAATCAGATGAGTGATTCGTCCTATGGTCCCCCCTCACTGTGTCATAAATCGAGAATTTGTACTTTCTCGTTCTTATCACAACACCAAAAAATAGCCTCAGTTAATAAGACATTTTCAAGTTAGGAAAATATTTAAGTCGTGCACACCCATTGATCCGCGAGGTTCCACCCCGGGGTATGTTGTAGTAGTAAGTAATAACTCCTTTGATCACTTTCTATCATTTGCGTCTAAAGAATTCATAGCAATAACTCCTCATAAGTTTTGTTGAATCTTTTAAATATTTTAATTAAGTATTGATTGTTTGTAATTTTCTTTTTATTGTGGCATGAGGTAATTAACAGAAACCCAAATCAAGTATTGATGAGGTAATTTTCTTTTTATTTACATGTATAGATATTTCGAATTAATTCTATAAATGAGATATTTCCTAGTCATAATACCGATAGCTATGTTTTATAATTGGCCTACATTGAATATTGAAACTCACTCTTTTAAAATACAAATCCAACAAAATCATTGTATCTCTTTCTTCCTTAATTAATTTTCTTCAATATTTCACTTTCACTATCTACCAAACCATGACAGTGACTACAATATTTTAATAACCTCTAGACCTCACAATCCTTTTTGGTGAAAATTTTATAATATATAAAATGAAAATGTAAGAAAATAAAAGACAAGAATAGTAACCAATATATTAAAAAATGAAAGAAAAAGAAAGTATTAATTAGTCTAAGTTAATATAGATATGACTTATAAGATACCAGCAAAAAGAGAGAAATCGCTTCCTGTGGGAAAGAAATACAAAAGTTGCAAATCTTTAAACTTTGAAAATAGTTCTTGCAATGCAAAGCAACTTTATGTAATCCTTACATATGATTATTTTGAAATCCGTAAAGCATTGTATATGACAATGGTACCTATTTGAAACCCTAAATAGGTATTCTCAAGCAATTTTATGCTTTAAGAAGATGACATTTACCAATTACTTGTATTGGTCAATTACTTGGGAAGGGATCTCTGTTGACCTTGCATTTATCATGTCTTCAACCTTTGCTCTATTCTCTTCCTCTTTCACTTGTCATCTCCTTTGTTCTTATTCCAATCTAAGAGCAAAATTAAGGATGAGAGCAAACAGTCAGTAGGTCTGTAAGAATCATTTAATTTTAGCGTCATGCAATAGCTAAAAACCAGATTTGCCAATGAAGAATATGCAAGTTTATTATAGAGGTAACATCAAAACATGGAGTTCATGCTAAAAGAAACTAGAAGATGGTTTCTAGCTACACAGCTAACCATTGAACTAAGACCAAATAGACTGTCTTCAAGATAGTAATAACTATGAAAACTTTTATAAGATAATAAGTGAAACTTTTACAAGATAATAAGTGAAGGCACCGAATAAAAATCATTGAATGCGGTAACATTCAGGCTCTCGAAGTGGACAAAAACTAGTGTAATTAATAATGCTAGATATGGATAATTCTTCCATCCATCCTAACTCCACCTTCCCCATATCAAAAAGGCTATTAGTATTAAATCAACATGCAAAATATTCTTTCTTTAGTCTACATTGAGTTCTTTTTTCAAGGGAAATGCTCTTTCCTTGATGTTTTCAACTTGCCTTTTCTTGGTAAAAAATGGAAGAATCCTAGCATAATTGTGCTTGATTCACAGCATCAGTAACTCCCGAGGCTATCTCACCTTCTACATCTTTCCCACCCAGAGCTATTTTGGTTTCTTGTTCATTCTGTGAAGGTGGCGAACGGGCAAGTTTAACTGGTTCATATTGGGTTGTCTTTGATTTTATATTATTTTGGGCTTTGATTCATTTCAGATGTGGATTATCTCGGGCTCAGATATTTTGGATTTAGATTTTTTTCAATTTGAGCTATCTTAGGCTTAGACTGTTTTGGATACGGTTTTTTTTTTTAATTCACATCGATTCAAGTTCAAAGAGGCTTAGATGAATTCAAAAAAATTTTAAATTTTGAAAATATATTTTTTAAAATTTCTATTGTAATAATTAAATTTAATTTTACATAGTGACAAAGTTACTAAAAATAAAATTTGAAAACTTAACAAATATAAATATAAAATTATATAATAATTTTATTTATATATTGAGTATTAATATTTTGTATTTAATATTATTTATAATTTTTAATATAATATCTTTTATGTTCAAATAAAAGCTAAACATATACGTTCGATATCTATCTATTTGTAGTAAAAATAAAAATAATTTGTATATTTTGATACTTCTTACTATTTTACAATGATTGTATATCTTATATTTTTGTTAGTTTTTATAATATTTAGTATTGATATAATTATGATTATATAAAAAAATTGTTTTATAAGCGTGCTAAAATAAATATAAAAGAACAGTAGATTAAGTAAATGTTAAAAATTATTGAATTACATTTTAAAAAAATATAAATAAATTCAAAAACCTTTAAATATATATAACTTTTTATTCTTAACCCACTTATTAATTGGGCTGTGATGTAAGTAACCCAAATTTTTTTTTATTTTTCATTATTTTATTTTATTTTATTAGATTTTTATCCTATTTATTATAATTTTTTAATGTTACATTTAGAAATTTGAATTTCAAAAATAATCTAAATTTTATAATAAAACACATGAAATATAACATTTGTGATTATTTTTTAAATTCATGGATTTTTTAGATGCCTATTTAGTGGTGAATTTTGAATTACTTATAAATATTTATAAATTTAAAATTCATATTTTTTTCATTTTTCAAATATATAATCATCTTAAATTATAACTAATTTAATCATAATATATGCATTTCATCCTCACAATTTAGTAGTGTTAGCTTTAATGGAGAGATTAAACCAAGTCGGGGGTGGATTAGTTCTATAAAGACTTTGTAAAATTGAAAATTTAAACAAGATAAGGAAGAGAGAAAAATCAACAAAGGATGTATAGAGGTTCGGTCCTTTAACTCGGCACCTACGTCCTCTCTTCTTGGTACTTCCTTACCAAAGTGATTTTCACAATTCACTAATGAAATTTTTCACCTTTAAGGATAAGGTATAACCTTACACAGACTATCTTTTAAGGCTTAGATAGAACCTTTCAAATCTCTTGAGAATTATACCCCAAACTCTCAAGTATTTTTACTCATTTTCACTCAATCCTTTTTGTGAAATGAAAGAAGTATTTTGCAAACTAATTGAACCTCTAGTAGGTGGATGTTTGCTAAAATTTTAGTGCAAGAAGAATGAGATACAAGAGTATAAATTGATACAAATAAAAATGATGATTTTGAGCTTTTGATGTTGAATGATTCAATAAGGTTTGTATTTTCTGCTCATCAGCTATTTGGAACCTCTATTTATAGCTGCAAATTTATTTATGGACGTTGAGCATTTAATGTGGTGGTTGGAGAGCCGTTATAGCCTTCATAAATGCTGATTTTCGTTCAATCTCGCGCTAAAGTATCGATACAATATCAGTAGTATCAATACACATTTAAAAAAAAATTACTGTTACAGCATGTTGTATCGATACTGAATCCTTAGTATCGATACTTATCTGTATGTATCGATACAGATACCTTTGTATCGATACATATGAGGGTTTCAGCCAAACGTAGGCTACTGCCAAGCCCTGTATC
>JBBYHO010009809.1:3293-13457 GCA_038382025.1 Adansonia gregorii
TAAGACTTACGTGTGGGTGTCCGACATGGATATGTTTAATTTTTCTTTCTTTATCTTTAGAGGGTCCTTGGATAGTCATATCCCTATACCCATATCCAAATAAGCGCCGGACATAGATGTCAGAAACAAGTACTTCAAGGAAAATAAAGAGGAGTCGGAGTAACATAAACAGAAGAAAGTACTAAGTATCTATGTGTTACAAGTCTACGGTCTAACAATTCATTTGAAACATGAAAGCAAATTAGACATAAACATACCGGTTCATCAAAAAGTTTCTCCAATGCATCATAGTTGATTTTTGAGCTTAGTCTCTGCACAGAAGGCATATAAACATTATAGAACCTGAACAAACGCATGATTATGACATGAGGTGTGGATTGCCGATGCACCTTTTTACTTCTACATAAATGTGCAAATGCTAGGCCTATCAAATGGATCCTAGCAAAATCAGCAGTTTATGCTCCAGGTAGTAGACGCATTTTCGATCGTGTTGCATTTATTGTAGTTACAGACGTAATGAATGTTACCGCGGTCAATTGCGATAAATATAGGCCATAAATATCAGGAGGGAAGTAGCTGAAACCGCAAAATAGCGGCCATAACATCATGTTGCGGCCGCTATTTTAACTCCATTGGAGCATGGCAAATTTATCTACTAACTTGTAAATCTCGTTTAGAAGAGAATGTCTAGAACGGGAAGATCAGATTAACCTCTTATTCAAGTTTTCCATTTCAATTAGGTAATGAGATTGAATGAGAAACTAACTTTTGACATTATTTCGATAAACAAGTTCGCAGCATCCAAAAATTTTTTAATTGCTTACGGTTTTTAAATGTCAAAAAAGTTATCTTCTAACAAATGATGACAATGATTTCCGGTCCCAAAAAAAAAAAAGACAATATTGTAGTATTTAGCTTCTCTTAGCCTGTTGATATTATTTTGTTCAACCGTATACCCTTCCAACTCAAAGATAAAGCTCTTTTCAGCAAAATCTTTTGTGTCAGACAGATTGTCCATAAAAAGACGTGACCTCAAATTTATGATTGCCTATTATTTTAAAAATACAAAATAATGGGGAAATTTTACAACCATCTAGAGAGAGATAATTATTAGTTTTAGTTTCATCACCCAAAATTACTTTACTTCAGATAAGATTCCAGTAGCTGAATTACTACAACAATAAATTGGATCCCATTTCAAAGGAAGTGCGGTTTTTGCATAACCACAAATCTCAGAACTAAGTTTCTCTATTCAGCCAATGTGGTGCCCATAATAGGTTAAAACAAGAAAGAAAAGATATCTGATACCTTTTTATCCAGCATTCGCCGGGTTGCCTCTGCAGCCGTTTTAGCAGGACCTGCATTTTTTGCTTCAGCTGCTCGCTTTTGTTGCCTCTCCTGTTAATACAACAAAAGAGAGAGAAAAAGAGAGAGAGAGAGAGAGAGAGAGAGAGAGAGAAACAAGTAAAAAAAAAGAGGCAAATATTCTTGAAGCAATATGGCTTAAAAAGATAAGTACCATAGTCCCAAATACAATAATTGCTGGAAATAAAAATAACATATTGTAGGCATGAGAACTATGCTCATAACTCATAATTAAAATTTAAAAAAAAAAATAGAAAGTAGAAAGTAGAAAAAACACCCTTTGAATGAAGCCAAAGGGGCAATAGTCACAGCTGAAATAGAGAACAAAAGAATAAAATTCATGTAGTCAAGCTATCATGCATGCTACTAATTGTAGTTTGTTTTGCGTTTTCCTTCTACATTTTAGATATCGCCTTCCATGCATATCTTAAGCTGTAATCAATCATGTTTCGATAATATTAATGTAATATGATCATGATTCAATGCTCTTAATTGCATATAGGTTACCAGGGTACTCGCAATACATAATGAAGCACAAGAGGTGGTTTGCATTTCTCTTGATATAATTTTCATAAATCAGGAAACTTCCACACATTTCTTAATATTCGATAATCACCTTTCGAGTTTTTGCTACTACTTCCGCAGCTGCAGCGGCAAGTTCCTGTGCAGCTTGGAGATCCTCTGGACATTTATCATGGTTGGCCATACAAGCTTCCTTGGCAGCCGCTGCAGCTGCTTCCTTGGCCGCTTGTTCCTGCCAAGATTGCGGTATGATTAAGTTCCTGTACCGTATAGCATCATAGATTTTTATTTTTCCCAATAAATTCATGAAAGAAAAGTCAAGTCCTATTTTTTTACTTTTGTTCTAACACAAAAGCACTGAGACTTAAATTAATAATATCAAACAATTGATCAGGATTCAGGACTCAATTTAAGCACATAAGGAAATGAAAAGGCGGAAAAAACGCATCTAACAGTCTGTCGCTTGAATGCTCAAATATATCTGAATTATTATTCAAGGAAAATCATCCTCTTAGGGATGTTTCTAACTGGAAAGATTTACCAAATGCTTCTTACGATGCACATTCCCACTTAAGCACATGCCCATGCCATGAATATTGCATTTAATGTGTCAGATTATGCTTAGATTAGGCCAAAATACATTTGACTAGAAGCTGTACCCAACAAAGTTGTGGTTCACATCACCTCAAGATATTCCCGGTTCATTTCTTCCCAAATGATCTTTTTGTAATGCTTCTCCTCCTCATTGTGAAGATAACCATCAACCTGAAAATGTAATAATTAAGTAATTCCCAAGTGCAATAAGAAAATGACATCAAAATTATGCAGACAACTTTGAAATTAACCAACACGTTCTAAATTAACTTTAGAGCAAATATAAAGATATGCATGCCACTCAAACAATAAGCATGCACTTGTACATTAAATGCATGCATTAATGAAAACATAGCATGTTTTAAAAGACTTGAACAATATAGATCAGAAAAAGTATACCAATGAAGGTATCTTTAATGGGACTAAATTTCAGGTCAGCATGGCTGATTCTGAACCTGAACAACCAAACTCACTTCCAAAGAAAGTTATGAAGAACCAAACTCTAAATACCGGAGAATAGACCTGAACGACAAACTTAATTACTCAGTTCTTGAATATTTTTCCCATTTCAATTTGATGAGTTTGTATTTCTGAAGACTTAATTTTACTGATTACTTGTTATTTAGACACAGAGCAGCCCAGATGAAAATATTACAATAGTGGTGCTGATTACAGAACATACACAACCCGTCCTTTGGCATTATTTTTGCAGTGGCGATTCAAAGCTGAATTGAAGGCCGAGTGGCTTCAAATCAAGGGTATAATATCTTAGATTGTTCGTAGATCCAGGGCAAAAAGATGATTTGATCCAAGTAAAAGAAGTGAAGCAGTTAAACTAGGTCAAAGCTCAAGTAACTTGATATAATTAATTCAATATTTTATTTACTTATAAACATATTGAAAAGAATATGCCATTAGACTCGGAAATGTAACCAATGTAATTAGTTTAGCACTTAGGTAGATCAGTTTGAGTAAGAGGTAATTTTCTTGGTTGAAATTCATATGGACAATGAAATGTCAAAATAAAAGAAATCAGACTTATTCCCCACCTCAATATCATCAATATCAGAGAAGTTATCTGATTCATCATCGCTACCATCAACTCCAGGTAATTTATCATTGTCACCCTCATCAATGGCTGCCTGGTTAGTTGCATCCCCTGAAACCCCTGAAACAACACCGTTTCTAAGAAAAGATCTTGGGCATTTAGACAAAAAAGTCAAATTGTTGAACCATGTAAAGCATGATTACTCATGAAAATAAAACTTACCACTATTTTGAGGAATTTCAGATCCACTTGCAAAAGTGCTGCTAGAGACGCTCTGGAATTATCGAAAACAACCAAAACAATGAAATACTGTGCTAAAGAATGACAGCTAGAACCGTGTTGAAGATAACCTATGATAAAGAAACTAAAAAAGAAATCTGAGGGAGAAAAAGATAATGCGTCCTGTCACGAGAATTTGATAGAGGTTAATCTCACATAATTAGCAACATAATTTTGTCATAAATAAATTCCTCATTACCAAGTGTTCGAAAAGAACGACAGCACAAAATTTAGAAATCAATTAGCGATCAGGAAGGGAGGGGCATTGTGAGAGAAATAGTATTTGCATGCTCATGTGAATCTCAAAATCCAAAATATATGAAGAGAATACAATGTAGATTCTCAACCATTCACTGTCCTTCAGCCTTTACAAAGGTGATATAGCAGCACTTACTTTAGCATTTTCCTCAAGAGATAATTTTGCCATTCTCTCTTTTTCAGCACGCTGAAATGCAGGTGGATCTGATCCTCCATCAAGTCCTCCTGAAACTTTCATGAACTGCACAAGCAGTTATAGCATGAACTTCAACTCGGATTATAAAACAGTTTTCGGTGGCACAATTTTGGCAGGCGAAAGAAGATAAGAAAGCCGACGAAAAGAACATGGTCTCACCTCTTCATAACATTCATTACAAAGTCCATAGGCAAAAGGTTTTCTCTCCATATGCTTACAGAGCACTTCATTTTTGCAGGCTTCTTTTGACCCATTATTTGGCTGTTTTTTAATTAATGAACTAGTTCGATGCTCCTTCTCCTTTGCCGTAAACTCCTCAATCTAGTCACGAAGTTTAAAACAATGGAGGTGTTTCCAAGAAATGCAATCAAAATATAGAAAATAATTGTATTAGAGGGACAATAACACAAGATGTGGGATACAACAATTGAACATAAAAAAAATTAGTTAGATACTATGTAGAGTGGACACAAGTAACAACAACAGTAATAACAGTAAAGATTTACTAATCAAATTCTACCATAAGAAAATGATAATAGCACTGAAACAAGTTACAATTACAACAACAACAAAGCTTTTTTCACAAAATGCTGCAGGCCATATAGATCAGATTATGCCATCATGCTCTACCCAGGACAATATGCAGATAGGAAGTCACATCAACATCAAAAAAAAGAAAAAAAAAAATGCAAACTATTGTAAACATCAGTTAGGTAGAATATGGTTCTTCATTTCATAGTTACTAATTTACAATGTTATTCCGTTACCAGTTTCCTGGCACAATACAGTTTATATTACAATGCACAAGTAAAAGATACATACTGTTAGGGCTCCAGAGTCGGTGTTCTCAAATTCTATCAACCTCTTTGTCAATGTTGCTTCACAAATATGAACAACCCTTATCTGATAAACAGGGAACTCAATTAACCCAACAATATTAGAGAGAGAGAGAGAGAGAGAATAACAAGAAAAGGGGAAAAAGAATCAAACATGAATCTAAGTAAAGAAGAAATTAGAACTTGGAAAATGGTGAAGATCTCATCTAAGAATATAATAACAAAAGCTGCCCGCAGACAAATAAAAATTCAAAAAAAAAAATCTGTTTTCGAAAGAAACTACTATAAATCATACAATCAGAGTTAACATATAAGTAAAAAGGATTTAATAAAATCAATTAAATTGGATAAAAAAATCATTATCTTCCAGATGCTAAATGGTAACGTCAAGCATTAATTTTTTTGATAATATATCCATTATTGTTTTGGCTTAAGGCTGTTGTGCATTTCTTTCACTTTGGCTCCTTCATTTTTTGTCATATTAATTACGCCTCCACTTTTAGTACCATGATGCTAAAGTTTCCTTTGTTGCAGAGGATTTAAGACGAGACAGTGTGGGGTATCTAAAACTATACCTACTTTGCTTAGGTCAAGACATGCACCCTAATCTAAAACGACCGAACGACTAGTTAGAACCTTCTTTAACATGATCTCTTCTGGCACAATCACGACATGGTTGGAATTTAAAACATCTACTAAATTGCAAATCCTACTCATATAACTTAAAATTGCAAAGTTTGTCCTGGCATAAGTAGGTTATGATATAACCAGCTATTATAAATAAATAAATAAAGTCAAAAACTCAAAGATTTTCAAGCAAATGAACAACACCATATGATTGCTAAAAAAAGGCAAAGAACAAAAACAAAAAATTATGAACTACAACTTACAATGTCTGACTTAGAGCACTTCAGACCATGTGAAAGTGCAGAAATGTAAAGTGCTGCACCGCATAATCCACTGGGTTTTCTCCCCGTCTGTAAATTTGCGTTAACTTCAGCAAGATTTTAAGTCTAAAAATTACCAAGGATAATACACAGAATCGAAATAACGTAGTTCAAACAAAATCAAACCTGCATCCAGTCCCGTTTCATGCTAGCTAAAATGTCCCGTGCAGTTTTAACAACTTCATCATTCCCTTCTGGAATCAAAGCTGCAAAGCATGTTGGTTATTATGCATGTCTGAGTACAGAGCACAAACACCACGAGCATGCAATCAACTAAAGAAGCTCAAGGTATGGGAATTGATTAAGCAACTTACCATTTGTAAATTTATGAATAAAAATTGAAGGATCAATTAGTTTCTGAAGATCTTTCGTGTCAGCAAGGTACAGCACATAGCAAAGCTGCAGATATACAGAGCCAAGCTCATAACTGCAGAAGAAACAACAGAATGTCAATTAAAACAAACAGAAACTTGTCAGGCAAAAGCAGAGTGATAAAAGATTATCGAGCAAACAAATTTTGTTTACGAAGGGTTAAAAGGAGGAAAATTCCTTACACATTTATATTTAAATAACTTGAAAAATCAATAAGGAGAAATGGCTTTTTCTTTTGCCTGCAAAACCAAAAATTGTCTGGTTAAGGAGGGACATAGGTCCAAAGCTCAAGAAACAAAAAAGTAATAAAAAAGAAGAAAAATCAAAAGGAGGGTAAAGAATTCAAGCATGGCATTAATATATAACTTTGAGCCAAATTTAACCACCACAAACGATGAAATAAAAACACATTCTTTTCCCTTTTTTTTTCTTTTTTGGCACAACAAAGTACCTTCTAATGTATACAACTTACGGGTTTTATAATACCAATAAATCGAGTGGTTCATGATAACTCTCTTTCTCTCTTTTCCTCTCCCTCCTCTACTGCTCCCTATCCTCACCCTTTCATACATTGAATGATATATTGTTACTAGATCTGGAATGATCTAATTTTCAAGAATGTGTAAAGCACGGCTCTCACAAACACAGATGAACCATTGTGCTTTTCATATAGTGCAACACTAGCTGAAAGAGATCCCATCTAACCTTTTCTATCCAAATTCCAAACCAGCAATATTCCTTCTGCACTCAAACCCCAGCCACAAGGACATTTGTTTGACCAATATCAAACCCCACAATACAAGACTCTAACCCTCGTTCCCCATGTAAGAAATCATTGCCGGCAAAGTACCTTTATGAATTACGGTATTATCTTCATTTTCTTTATGCCTAAATTCACAACAATTTCAAGACCAAAAAGCCTTTACAAGGGCATGATAATCTAAAGGAATAAATCCATCCCAAAGAAAATATCATATTGTTATCATACGGGAAGGCGAAGGAAAGAGTCACAGGTTATTGTGCTTTGCAGAAAGAAAAGAAGCCAATACCACAGAAATTTCAAAAAGTAATATTTGGAAGGAACCAAGATCAAATGCTTCCCATCAAACCAAAAAAAAAAGGGTAAAAGGTAAAGAATCAAACTTGGCATTTTAAAAATGAGAACGTGAGGTTTGAAATAATAAAAAATTACTAGCATCTGCATAAGCCAATATTTTAGTCAAAAATATGCATGTAACAAACTTCAGACAGCAAAATTGAGGACTTGCCAAAAATTATGAAAACACATAAAATACCTATCTGACATAAAAGGTTAAGTTACATGTATAAAATCTGATTTGTGCAAGTGCTTAGGCATGTAATTGATACACAACTATACGTGTGTGTTATTAAACTAAGACATAAACAGCTGAACCATCGCATTTTTAATTTTAGACAACAAACCATGTTTCAGGCAACAGTATTTCCATGTGACCAAATTACAAATTAAGAAAGAAGAAATCCCTCACCGACATGCAAGATAAAGACATGCAGCCTGTACTAGCTCCGATCTGCGCCCCCTAGTGAAATTCCTTTCAAGGCCAATCTTCACAATGCCAATAAAAATAGCTTAAAATATTGGGGGGGGGGGAATAACAAGCAAAGAAATGAAAGTTTGGCAGAACAAATTAACAAAACATACTTCATAAAATCGTCTAGCAGTTTCAACAACATCATCACTATAATCATCAATACTTAATGCATCCTTCATGCATCTCATATCATCATAAGCTGCATCACCAAATGAAATTAAAACAGAAACAAGAGGTTTATAAGTCACGCTGCAATAAGCGCTTTAATGCTAACCCATTGTTGACAACAAAAAAGCAATAAGATATAAAAGTAAAGTTGAGCCAATGGAAATGCAACAATAGATGTCAAAAAGTTTTGAAATTAGAGCAATCAGAAATAGCGAGTTTGAAGAATCCATCAATAATCCTTTATCAAAAGTCAAAAACATGTAGTTTCTTGCATAGCATAGATGAAACTTAACAAACCATACCTTTATCCAATGTACGCCTACGAGAATCTGAAATATCTTGAACAGATTTTACAAAATTTCCAGACAGTTTGCTCTGGAAATAAAGTGAAAGTAGCAATAGAAATCAATCAAACTGTGAGTCAGAAACACGAAAGCAAAGATCAAGTGATCAACAAACTAAACAACGGGAAACAAAACTTGAACTCCCCAATTCAACTCACTTCACACAGTCTATTGCAACACATCCAATAATGGGATTGGCATGCCAATTTCTTCTTGTGTTTAATAACATATTCAGCCAGCAATGTTCATACTCAGGAAACTAAAAGTACATACCTAGCAAGAAGTAATTGTCTACCACAAGGAAAATGCATTTTCCATTAAATTTAGGAAACAATACATATTAACCAGCTTAAACCTAAATCGCAACTATTCCAATAAATTTTGTATTAAATCTAGGAGCCAATACGTATCAACTAGCTTAAACTTAAATCCCAACCATTCAAATAATTTTAGCACAAAAATTTGCGACTTTAAATGAATTTTGCACTAAATTTAGGAAACAATAAAAATCAAGTAGCTTAACCTTAAATTGCAACTATTTCACTAAATGTTATCTTAAAATTTTGCAACTTTTAATGAATTTTGGACTAAATTTAGGAAACAATACAAATCAACTAGCTTATACTTAAATCGCAACTATTTCACTAACTTTTAGCTTAAAAAATTGCAACTTTTAGTGAAGTTTGCAACCTGGAAAAACTCTTGAATATTTATTCATAACAATAACATTAGTTCCAAAAACTAAAAATTACATATAAATAAAGAAACACTACCTGGCCAGCTGAATCTTTAACAAATTGAGGTTCGGTAGCAAAATTGTATTCTTCCAACACCTTCCCGCAGAAAGTACAACACCTATAGAATAAATCAATAAGTAAAACAAAATAATGAATCAAGAAATTGAAAATTTGTAAACAAAAAAATAGTTTAAGAGGAAGAAAATCACATACAAAGGACCGTCATATACGCGTTCTCCGGTAACGTTTCTGGAACAATTATTACAGTAAACCATTCTCCTTAAACTACGAATTTAAATTTAAAAAAAAAAAAAAGAATAGCGCAAACTTTTTTCCTTTCCTTCCTTTTCCCAGCAACCAAACGGATAAAACTATGAATTATTCAAATTTCAAACAGAAATCAAGTTAATAATAATAACAATACTAATACAAAATAATTTAGATTACAAGAAATTATTATAATATAATAATAATATGAAAAGAAGAAATTAAAAAAACAAAGAAATCGGAGGTTGAGAAGGAGAGGGAGAATGAATTGGGGGTTAAGAAACGGTTAACAGAGAAGTTAGGGTTTAGTGGGAGAGTGAATTTGTTTTATATATATATATATTTCCGAATTTTGGACCGCTAAACTTCGAGCACGTGTTTTTTCCCCAGGGAGAGCACACTGTTGAAGACAGTGAACTGAATGACGTGGAGGAATGCAATTGGTTTTTTCTTTTAGCCAAAAAAACGGAAGTGCGCATTTGCGCGCGGTTTTTCTCCATTATAGTTATCTATAGAATTAACTTCTAATCCTTGGGTTTTATAATATTTCTTAATTAATTGTAAAAATTATTTTTAAATTAAGTGTTATTAAACATTAATTACTTATTTAATTTTTTATTTTTAAATTGTAATAATATTAATATTAACTATGAAAATTTA
>JBBYHO010009881.1:0-13452 GCA_038382025.1 Adansonia gregorii
ATAGTGCCCAATTGCAAAAAGAACTATGATTATTACAAGAACCTAAGTTTCTCCCATTTGACGAATGAACATTGATTTCAAGGAACATGGTGGAAAGAAAAGCTTTTTTTGATAAAGCAAAGCATCAATATCGTGTTTCCCAATAAGAAGAATGTGTTTATAGTGCCCAATCATAAGAAGAATGGAGATTATTACGAGAATCCAAGTTTGTCCTATTTGATGGATGAACTTTGATTCTAAGAAAAATGGTGGGAATCCAAGTTTGTCCTATTTGATGGATGAACTTTGATTCTAAGAAAAATGGTGGGAAGAAAGCCTTTCTTTCCAAAGCAAAGCATCAATATCTTGTATCCCAATGAGGAGAATGTGTATATAGTGCTAATAACAAAATGAATAAAGATTATTATAAGAATCCAAGTTTGTTTCATTTGATGAATGAACCTTGATTCTAAGGAAATTAGAGGTAGGAAAAGCTTTCCTTGCCAAGCCAAAGTGTCAGCATCATGCATCTTAATGAGAAGAATGTGTTTATAGTGCCCAATTAAAAAAGGAATAATGATTAATATTATAACCCAAGTTTACCCATTTGACGGAAAAACTTTAATTCCAAGCAAAATGGTGCAAAGAAAAGCTTTTCTTGCCAGACCAAAGCATGAATATCATGTATCCTAATGTGGTGAATATGTTTATCATGCCCAATCCAAAAAAGAGTGGAGAGCATTACAAAATCTAAGCTTGTCCCATTTGACAAATGAACTTTCATTCTAAGGAATATAGTGAAACGAAAAAGCTTTTTCGGCCAAATCAAAGCATCAATATCATGTATCTGAGTAAAAAAAAATGTGTTGATAGTGCCAACTGCAAAAGAAACTATAACTATTACTAGAATCTAAGTTTCTCCCTTTTGATAAATGAACATTGATTCTAAGGAAAATGGTGGAAAAAAAAGCTATCTTTCCTAAACCAAACCATCAATAGCATGTATCCCAATAAGAAAAATGTGATTATGTGCCCAATCACTAAAAAAATTAAGATTATTATGAGAATCCATGTTTATCTTATTTAAGGGATAAACTTTGATTCTGTGGAAAATAGGAGATAGAAACACTTTTCTTGCAAAATCGAGGCATCAATATCGTATATCACAATGAGGAGAATGTGTTTGTAGTGCCCAATCATCAAAAAACTATAATTATTACGAGAATCTAAGTTTCTCTTATTTCATGGAAGAATATTGATTTTGAGGAAAATGAAGGGAAGAAAAGCTTTTCTTGCCAAACCAAAGAATAAAATCATGTATCCCAACAAGGAGGAAAAAAAAAGAGATTATTAAGAGAGCCCAAGTTTATCCATTTAGCAGATGAACATTGGTTCTATGGAAAATGGTGGAGAGAACAGCTTTTCCTGGCAAACCAAAGCTTCAATATCATGTATCCTAAACAAGATAATGTGTTTATAGTAGCCAATCACAAAAAGAACTATGATTATTACGGGAATTCGAGTTCTTCCCATTTGGTGAATGAACATTGATTCTGCAAAAAATGGTGGAAAGAAAAGCTTTTCTTGCCAAATAAAAGTATCAATATCGAGTATCCCAATAAGGATATTTTGTGTATAATACCCAATAACAAAAAGAATGAAGATTATTATAAGAGTCAAGGCTTGTCCCATTTTATGGATAAACTTTGATTCTAAAGAAAATGGTGGAAACAAAAGCTTTTCTTGCTAAACTAAAGTCACAAAACTATGTATCCTAATGAGAAAAATCTGTTTATAGCACCTAATCACAAAAAGAATAAAAATTATTATGAGAATCTAAGTTTTTCCCATTTGATAGAAGAACTTTAATTTTAAGGACAGTGCTAAAAGAAAATGCTTTTCTTGCCAAAATAAATCACCAATATTATGCTTTCCAATAAAGAGAATGTGTTTATAGTGCCTAATCACAAAAAGAATTATGATTAATACAAGAATCTAGGTTTGTCCCTTTTAATTAATGATCTTTGATTCTAAGGAAAATGGTGGAAAGAAAAGCTTTACTTGCCAAACCAAAGCATCAAAACTGTGTACCCTAATAAGAAGACTATGTTTATAGTGCCCAATCACAAAAACAATAGAGACTATTAAGAGAATCCAAGTTTGACCCATTTGATGGATAAACTTTGATTCTAAAGAAAATGGTAGACTGAAATGCTTTTCCTACCAAACCAAACCATTAATATTATCTATCTTGATGAGAAAAATCTATTTATAGTACCTAATCACAAAAAAAAAATAGAGATTATTATGAGAATCCAAGGTTGTCCTATTTGATAGACAAACTTTGACTCTAAGGAAAATAGTGGAAAGAAAAGCTTTTCATGCAAAACCGAAGCCTTAAAACCATGTATCCCAATGAGAAAAATGTAATTATAGTGCCCAATCAGAAGAAGAATAGATATTATTATGAGAATCCATGTTTGTCTCGTTTGGCAGATGAACTTTGATTCTAAGGAAACTGGTGGAAGAAAAAGCTTTTCTTGCTAAACCGAAGCATCAAAATCACGTATCTTAATGAGGAGAATGTGTTTATAGTGCCTAATCGCTAAAAGAATTAAGATTATTATGAGAATCTAAGTTTTCCCCATTTGACGGAGGAAGTTTGATTCTACAAAAAATGCTAGAAAAAAAAGATTTTCTTGCCAAACGAAAGCTTTAATATCATGTATCCCAATGAGGAGAATGTGTTTATAGTGCCTAATCACAAAAAGAAGTGTGATTATTACAAGAATCTAAGTTTCTCTCATTTGATAGATGAAAATCAATTTTTTCAAAAATGGTAGAAAGAAAAGCTTTTCTTGCCGAACCAAAGCGAGAAATCGTGTAACCCAATAAGAAGAAACTGTTTATAGCACCCAATGACAAAAAAAGTGGAGATTGTTATGAGAGTCCAAGTTTTTCCTATTTGATGGATGAATTTTGATTTTAAGGAAAATAGTGGAAGGAAATAATTTTCTTGCAAACCAAGGCGTCAATATTGTGTATTCTCGTGAGGAGAATGTGTTTATAGTGCTCAATCATAAAAAGAATCCTGATTATTACAAGAATCTAGGTTTCTCCTATTTGATAGGTGAGCTTTGGTTTTGAGGAAAATAGTGGAAGAAAAGCTTTTCTTTCCAAATCAAAGCCACAAAAAAATGTGTATCCCGATAAGAAGAATGTGTTTATAGCACCCAATCACAAAAAGAATAAAAAATATTATGAGAATCTAAGTTTATCCCATTTGGTAGGCGACTTTGATTCTAAGAAAAGTGGTCAAAGGAAATACTTTTCTTGCCAAAACAAAGCATCAATATTGTGCTTTCTAATAAGGAGAATGTGTTTATAGTGCCCAATCACAAAAAAGAATTGTGATTAATATAAGAATCTAGGTTTACCCCATTTGATGGATGAACTTTGATTCTAAGAAAAATGGTAGAAAAAAAAGCTTTACTTTTCAAACCAAAGCATTAAAACCGTGTTTCCCATTAAAAAAAATATGTTTATGGTGCCTAATCATAAAAACAATGGAGACTATCATGAGAATCCAAGTGTGTCCTATTTGATAGATGAACCTTAACTCTAAGGAAAAAAAAGGAAAAAAATGATTTTCTTGCTAAATCAAACCATCATCATTATTTATTCCAATGAGGAAAATCTATTTATAGTACCTAATCACAAAAAAAAAAGAGATTGTTACAAGAATCCATGGTTGTCCCATTTGATGGATGAACTTTGACTCCAAGGAAAATAGTGCAAAGAAAAGCTTTTCGTGCAAAACCAAAGCCTTAAAAGCATGTATCCTAATGAGGAGAATGTGATTATAGTACCTAATCATAAGAAGAATAGAGATTGTTACAAGAATCCATGTTTGTCTCATTTGATAGATTAACTTTGATTCTAAGGAAAATGGTAGAAGGAAAGTTTTTCCTGCCAAATAAAAGCATCAAAACCACATATACTAATGAGAAGAATGTGTTTATAGTGCCTAATGACTAAAATAATTAGATTATTTTGAGAGTCCAAGTTTGTTCCATTTGATGAAGGAATTTTGATTCTATGGAAAATGGTGGCAAAAAATTTTCTTGCCAAACGAAAGCTTCAATATCATGTATCTAAATGAGGAGAATGTTTTTAAAGTGCCCAATCACAAACAGAATTGTGATTAATACAAGAATCTAAGTTTCTCCCACTTGACAGACAAACATCGATTCAATGGAAAAAAGGTGGAAAGAAAAGCTTTTCTTGCCGAACTAAAGTGAGAAACCGTATATCCTAATGAGAAGAAAGTGTTTATAGCACCCAATGACAAAAAAAGTAAACTTTATTACAAGAATCCAAGTTCATGCTATTTGATGGATGAACTTTGATTCTAGGGAAAATGGTGGAAAGAAATGCTTTTATTGTAAACCAAGGCATCAATATTACATATTCCAATGAGAAAAATGTGTTTATAGTGCCCAATCACAAAAAGAATCCTAATTATTACAAGAATCTAGGTTTGTCCTATTTGATAGTGAACTTTCGTTCTAAGAAAATGGTGGAAGAAAAGTTTTTCTTGCCAAACCAAAGCATCAAAACCTTGTATCCCAATGAGAAGAATGCATTTATAGTGCACAATCACAAAAGAATGGAAATTATTGCGAGAATCCAAGTTTATCCCATTTGATGGCAAAACTTTGATTCTAAAGAAAATGGTTGAAATAAATACTTTTCTTGCCAAAGGAAATCATCAATACTATGTATCCCAATAAGGAAAATGTGCTTGTAGTGCCCAATTACAAAAAGAATGGAGATTATCACAAGAATCTAAGTTGTCCTGTTTAACAGATGACTTTGATTCTAAGGAAAATAGTGGAAAGAAAAAGTTTTTTTTGCAAACCAAATCATCAAAGTAGTGTATCCAATAAAAAGTATGTGTTTATAACACCTAATCACAAAAGGAATGGACATTATTATGGGAATCCAAGTTTATCACTTTTGATGAATGAAGTTTGGTTTTATAAAAAATAGTAGAAAGAAAAACTTCTCCTGCAAAACCAAAGCATTAATAACATGTATCATAACGAGGAGATGTGTTTATAGTGCCTAATCATAAGAAGAACATTGATGGATGAACATTGATTCTAAGGAAAATGATTTAAAGAAAAGCTTTTCTTGCGAGACTAAAGTGTCAATATTTTGTTTATAGTGCCCAATCATAAAAGGCATGGAGATTACTACAAGAATCCAAGCTTGTCCCAATTGATGGATGAACTTTGATTTTAAAGAAAATGGTGGAAATAAAAAAGCTTTTTTTTGCCAAACTAAAGCTACAAAACTATGTATCCCAATGAGAAGAATGTGTTTATAGCACCAAATCACAAAAAAATAGAGATTTTTATAAGAATCTAAGTTTGTTCCATTTGATAGATGAACTTTGATTCTAAGGAAAGTGGTCAAAAGAAATGCTTTTCTTGCCGAGCCAAAGCGTCAATATTGTGCTTTGCAATGAGGAGAATGTGTTTATAATGCCCAACCATAAAAAGAATCGTGATTATTACAAGAATCTATGTTTATCCCATTTGATGGAAGAACTTTGATTCTAGGAAAAATGGTGGAAAAAAATTTTCTTGCCAAGCCAAAGCATCAAAATCGTGTATCCCTGTAAGAAAAATGTGTTTATAGTGCCCAATCACTAAAACAATAGAGATTATTAAGAGAATCCAAGTTTGTCCCATTTTATAGATAAAGCTTGATTCTAAGGAAAATGGTGGAAAGAAATGCTTTTCTTAAAGAACAAAATCATTAATATTGTTTATCCCAGTGAGAAAAATCCGATTATGTGCCTAAAAAGAATAGAGATTGTTACTAGAATCCAAGGTTGTCCTATTTGATGGATGAACTTTGATTCTAAGGAAAATGGTGAAAAAAAGCTTTTTTGGCAAAACCAAAGGCTTAAAATTGTGATCCCAATAAGGGAAATATGAGTATAGTGCATAAGCACAAAAAGAATAGAGATATCATGAGAACCTACATTTATCTTATTTGATGGATAAACTTTGATTGAAGGAAAATGGTGCCAAAAAAAAAAAAGCTTTTCCTGCCAAAACAAAACATCAAAACCGTTTATCCTAATGAGGGGAATATGTTTATAGTACACAATCACAAAAAAAACTATGATTATCACAATAATCTAAGTTTCTCCTATTTGACGAATAAACAGTGATTTTAGAAGAATTATGGAAGGAAAAGCTTTTCTTGCCAAGCTAAATAATCAAAACCTCGTATCCTAATCAGAAGAATATGTTTATAGTGCCTAATCATAAAAGGAATAGAGATTGTTACGAGAATCAAAGTTTATCCCGCTTAATAGATGAACTTTCATTCTAAGGGAACTGGTGGAAAGAAAAGCTTTTCCTACCAATCCAAAGTGCCAAAACCATGTATCCCAATGAAGAAAATATGTTTATAGTGCCCAATCACAAAAAGGATGGAAATTATTTTGTCAAGCGTGTCTCTTTTTTGTGGATGAACTTTGATTCTAGGGAAAATGGTGGGAAGAAAAGCTTTTCTTACCATACCAAAGCATCAAAACGTTGTATTCCAATGAGAAGAATGTATTTTTAGTGCCCAATCACGAAAAGAGTAGAGATTTTTACGAGAATCTATGTTAGCCCTATTTGATAGATGAGCTTTGATTCTATGGAAAATAATGAAAAAAAAGTTTTCTTGAGAAACCAAAGCATCAATAACATGTATCCCAATGAAGAGAATATGTCTATAGTGCCCAATCTAAAAAAAACTGTGATTATTACAAGAATCCAAGTTTCTCCCATTTGATGGATGAACAGTGATTCTATGGAAATTGGTGGAAAAAAAGCCTTTCTTACCAAATCAAAGCATGAAAACCATGTATCCCAATGAGAATAACGTGTTTATAGTGCCCAATGATAAAAAAAGTAGAGATTATTATAAGAATCTACGTTTATCTGATTTGGCAGATAAGCTTTAATTCCAAAGACAACGGTGGAAAAAAATGCTTTTTTTACCAAACCAAACCATTAATATTATGTATCCTAATGAGGAAAATTTGTTTATAGTGCCCAATCATACAAAGAATGGAGAATGTTACGAGAATTCAAGTTTGTCCCATTTGATGGATGAACTTTGATTCTAAGAAATATGGTGGAAAGAAATCTTTTTCTTGCCAAAAAAAAGCATCAATATTCGTATTCCTATGAGGAGAATGTGTTTGTAGCGCCTAGCAACAAAAAATAGTGATTATTATGAGAATCGAGGCTTTTCCTATTTGATGTACGTACCTTTATTCCATGGGAAACGGTGGAAAGAAAAGCTTTTCCTTCCAAACCAAAGATCAAAACCATGTACCCTAATGAGGAGAATGGGTTTATAGTGCCTAATGACTAAAAGATGGAGATTACTACTAGAATCCAAGTTCGTTAGCCAAGTTTGCCCTATCTGATAAACGAACTTTGATTCTATAGAAAATGGTAGAAAGAAAATCTTTTCTTGCCAAACAAAAGCATCAATATAATGTATCCCAATAAAAAGAATGTGTATATAGTGCCCAATCAAAAAAAAATGTGATTATCATGAGAATCTAAGTTTTTGCCATTTGATAGATGAACATTGATTCAAAAGAAAATGGTGGAAACAAAAGCTTTTCTGGCCAAACTAAAGCATCAATATCGAGTATTGCAATGAGGAGAATATGTTTATAGTGCCTAATCACAATAAGAATGGAGATTATTAAAGAATCCAAGTTTGTCCTGTTTGATGGATGAACTTTGATTCTACGAAAAATGGTGGATAGAAAGGCTTTTCTTACCAAACCAAAATACAAAAGCCTTGTATCCCTATAAGGAGAAAATTTTTATTATGCCTATCACTAAAAGAATAAAGATTATTATGAGAATCCAAGTTTGTTCCATTTGACAGATGAACATTAATTCTACATAAAATGTGGAATAAAATGTTTTTCTTGAGAAGCCAAGCCTCAATGTTGTGTATACTAATAAAGAGAATGTGTTTATAGTGCCCAACTACAAAAAGAATGAAGATTATTATGGGAATCAAAGTTTTTCCCATTTAACGAACGAACTTCGGTTCTATAGAAAATAGTGGAAAGAGAAGCTTTTCTTGAGAAACCAAAGTATCAATATCATGTATCCCAATAAGGAAAACGTGTTTATAGTGCCCAATCACAAAAAGAATGGAGTAGATTATTACTGGAATCCAAGTTTCTCCCATTTAACAAACAAACTTTGATTCTATGAAAAATAGAGGAAAAAAAGTTTTTTCCTGAGAAACCAAAGCATCAGTATCGTGTACATGAATGTGGAGAATGTGTTTATAGTACCCAATCATAAACAGAACTGTGATTATTACAAGAATCTAAGTTTCTCCTATTTGACAAATGAATATTGATTCTGTAGAAAATGGTGGGAAAAAAAGCTTTTCTTGCCAAAGCAAAGCATAAAAACCGTGTATCCTAATGGGAAGAATGTGTTTATAGTACCTAATCACAAAAAGTATAAAGATAGATTATTATGACAATCCAAATTTATCCCATTTGTAAGACCAACTTTGATTATGCAAAAGATACTAGAACGGATAGCTTTTCTTGAGAAGCCAAAGCAGCAATATCTTATATCAAATAAGGAAAATGTGTTTATAGTGCCCAACCATAAAAAGAACTATGATTATTATGAGAATATAAATTTGTCCCATTTGACGAATGAACATTCGTTCTATGAAAAAAGGTGGAAAGCGAAGCTTTTCTTGCCAAACCAAAGCATGAAAATCATGTATCCCAATGAGAAGAATATGCTTATAGTGCCTAATGACAAAAAAAAATGGAGATTATTATGAGAATCCAAGTTTGTCCTATTCGAAAAATGAACATTGATTCTAAGGAAAATTATGGAAAGAAATGCTTTTCTTGCTAAACAAATCATCAATATAGTGTATCCTAATGACAAAAATCTATTTATAGCACCCAATCACAAAAAGAATAGAGATTATTATGGGAATCCAAGTTTATCCCATTTGACAGATAAACTATGATTCTAAGGAAAATAATGGGAAGAAATGCTTTTCGTGTTAAATCAAAGCATCAATATTGTGTATCCCAATAAGGAGAATGTGATTGTAGTTCCCAATTACAAAAAGAATAGTGATTATTATGAGAATCTAGGTTTTTCCCATTTGACAGATAAACTTTTATTCTACAGGAAATAATGGAAAGAAAGGTTTCTCCTGCCAAACCAAACATCCAAACCCTGTATCCCAATTAGGAGAATGGGTTTATAGTGGCCAATGACTAAAAGATGGAAACAATTGCAAGAATCCAAGTTTGCCTTATCTAACAGATGAACTTTGATTCTATGAAAAATAAAGGAAAGAAAAGGTTTTCTTGCCTAGCCAAAACATGAATATCATGTATCCTAATTAGGAGAATGTGTTTATAGTGCCCAATCACAAAAAAAAACTATGATTATTACTAGAATCTAAGTTTTTCCTATTTTATGGATGCACATTAATTCTAAGAAAAATACTGGAAACAAAAGCTTTTCTTGCCGAACCAAAGAGTAAATATCGAGTATTCCAATGAGGAAAATGTGTTAACAGTGCCCAAGCACAAAAAGAATGAAAAATATTATGAGAATCTAGGTATGTCTTGTTCGATGGATGATATAAGGAAAGTGGTGGGTAGAAAGGCTTTTCTTACCAAACCAAAGTATCAAAACCATGTATCCTTGTAAGGAGAAAGTTTTTATTGTGCCCAATCACTAAAAGAATGAAGATTATTATGAGAATCCAGGTTTGTCCTATTTGATGAACAAACTTTGATTCCATCGAAAATGGTGGAAAGAAAAGCTTTTCTTGAGAAACTAAAGCATCAATCTCATGTATCCCAACAAGAAGCATATGTTTATAGCGCCTAATCACAAAAAGAATGGATATAAATTATTACGAGAATCCAAGTTTATCCTATTTGATGAATGAACTTTGATTTTATGAAAAATGGTGGAAAGAAAAGATTTCTTAAGAAACTAAAGCATCAATGTCATGCATCCTAATAAGGAGAATATGTTTATAATGCCCAATCACAAAAAGAACTCTTATCTATATTTCTCTAGTTCTATAGATGAACATCAATCTATGGAAAATGGTGTAAAGAAAAGCTTTTCTAGCCAAACCAAAGCATGAGAGCTGTGTATCCCAATAAGAAGAATGTGTCTATAGTGCCGAATGACAAAAAGAGTGGAAATTATTACGAGAATCCAAGTTTGTCCTATTCCATATTAAACTTTGATTCTAAGGAAATTGATGGAAAGAAATGCTTTTCTTGCCAAACACCACCATCTATATTGTGTATCCTAATGAGGAAAATCTATTTATAGTGAGATTATTATAAGAATCCAAGGTTATGCCAAATGAAACTTTGATTCTAAGGAAAATGGTGAAAAGAAAAGTTTTTTTAGCAAAACCAAAGCCACAAAACTTTGTATCCCAATGAGTATAATGTGATTATGGTGACCAATCACAAGAAGAATGGAAATTATTATGAGAATCCAATTTCGTCCGTTTCAATAGATGAAATTTTGATTCTAAGGAGAATGATGGAAAGAAAAGCTTCTCTTGCCAAACCAAAGCATTAATGTTGTGTATCTTAACGAGGAGAATGTGTTTATAGTCCCCAATCACAAAAAGATTGGAGATTATTATGAGAATCTAAGCTCATCCCCTTTTATGGATATTCTTTGATTCAAAGGAAAGTGTCAGAAAGAAAGGCTTTTCTTGCTAAACCAAAACATCAAAACTGTATATTCCAATGAGGAGAATGTGTTTATTATGCCCAATCACAAAAAGAATGGAGATTATTGCAGGAATTTAACTTTGCCCCATTTGATGGATAAATTTTGATTCTTAGGAAAATGGTGAAAAGAAATGCTTTTCTTACCAAAGTAGTGTATCCTAATGAGGAGAATGCGTTCATAGTATCTAGTCACAGAAAGAATGGAGATTATTATGAGAATCCAAGCTTGTCCAAATTGATAGATAAACTGTGATCCTTAAGAAAATAGGGGAAAAAAGCTTTTCTTGCCAAAACAAAGCATCAAAACCGTGTATTCTAGTGAGGAGAATGTGTTTATTCACTAAATCATGGAAAGAAAAGAGATTATTTCAAAAATCTAAGCCTATTATATTTGACGGATGAACTTTAATTCTAAGAAAATTAGTGGACAGAAATGTTTTTGTGGTTGTGCACTATAAAAATATTTTTCTCATTGGGATATATGTTTCTAATGCTTTGGTTTGGCAAGAAAAGCTTTTTTTTCCTCTATTTCCCTTAGAATCAAAGTTCACCCATCAAATGGGATAAACTTAGATTCTTATAATAAGCATGATTCTTCACATTTGATAAATGAACTTTGATTCTAAGGAAAATGGTCAAAAGAAATATTTTTCTTGCTAAACCAAAGCATCAAAATGATGTATCCCAATAAAGAGAACTTGTGTCTAGTGCCTAATCATAAAAAGAGGGGAGATTATTATGAAAATCCAAGTTTGTCCTATTTAATAAGTGAGCTTTGATTCAAAAGAAAATGGTGGAAAGAAAAGCCTTTCTTGCCAAACCAAAGCACCAATATCGTGTACCCTAATCAGGATAATATGCAAATACTGCTCAATAACAAAAAGAATAAAGGTATTATGAGAACCCTAGCTTGTCCCATTTTATTGATGAACTTCTATAAAAACTGGCAAGGAGAAAAGCTTTTCTTACCAAAGCAAAGCATCAAAATCGGGTATCCCAATAAGGAGAATGTGTTTATAGTGTCCAATCACAAAAGGAATAGAGATTATTATGAGAATCCAAATTTATCCCAATTGATGGATGAACTTTAATTCTAAGGAAAATAGGGGAAAAAAAGCTTTTATTGCCAAAACAAAACATCAAAACTGTCTATCCTAGTGAGAAGTATATGTTTATGGTTCCCAATGATCAAAAAAATGGAGATTATTACAAGAATCCAAGCCTGTCACATTTGATGGATGAACTTTGATTATATGAAAAATGGTAGAATGAAAAACTTTTCTTGCCAAACCAAAGCATCAATAATGGTCTATCCCAATAAAGAGAATGTGTTTCTGGTGCATAATCATAAAAAGAGTGGAGATTATTAGGAGAATTGAAGCTTATCCTATTTGATGGATGAACTTTTTCTCAAAGAAAAATGGTGGAAGAAAAAGCCTTTCTTGCTAAGCCTAAGCATCAATCTTGTGTAACCCAACCAGGAGAATGTGCATATAGTGCCAATCATAGAAAGAATGGAGATTATTATGAAAACCCAAGCTTATCCTATTTTACCAATGAACTTTGAGTCTAAAGAAACTAGTGGAGAGCAAAGCTTTTCTTGCCAAACCAAACATCAAAATAGTGTATCCTAATGAGGAGAATATGTTTACAGTTTCCAATCACAAAAGGAATGAAGATAATTATAAGAATCCAAGCTTGTCCAAATTAGTGGATGAACTTTGATTTTAAAGAAAATAAAGGAAAAGAAAAAGCTTTTCTTGCTAAAACAAAGCCTTAAAATCGTGTATCCCAGCGAGGAGAATGTGTTTATAATGCCCAACATGAAAAAAATAGAGATTATTAAAAGAATTAAAGCCTATCACATTTGATGGATGAACTTTTATTCTAAGAAAAATGGTGGAATGAAAAGCTTTTCTTGTCAAACCAAAGCATTAAAATGGTTTATCCCAATAAGGTGAAGTTTTTCTAGTGCCCAATAAGAAAAAGAGTGGAGATTATTATAAGAATCCAAGTTGTCCCATTTAACGGAGAAACTTCGATTCAAAAGAAAGTGGTGGAAAGAAAAGCCTTTCTTGCCAAACCAAAGCATCAATATCATGTAACCCAATCAAAAGAATATGCATATAATGCCCATTCACTAAAAAAAAAGATGATTATGAGAATCCAAGCTTGCCCCATTTTACCGATGAACTTCTAAAGAAACTAGTGGAGGGAAAAGCTTTTCTTGCCAAACTGAAGCATTAAAATTAGGTATCCCAACGAGTTGAATGTGTTTATAGTGTCCAATCACAAAAGGAAAGAAGATTATTATGAGAATCCAAGCTTAACCCAATTAATGGATAAACTTTAATTCTAATGAAAACAGGGAAGAAAAGCTTTTCTCGCTAAAACAAAGCATCAAAACCGTCTGTCTAGTGAGAAGAATGTGTTTATAGTGTACAATCATGAAAAAAATTAAAATTATTATAAGAATCCAAGCCTATCACATTTGAAGGATGCACTTTGATATAAAGGAAAAAAATGAAATGAAAAGCTTTTCTTGCCAAACCAAAGCATCAAAATGGTGTATCCAAATGAGGAGAACGTGTTTCTAGTGCCTAATCATA
>JBBYHO010009902.1:0-13450 GCA_038382025.1 Adansonia gregorii
AAGGATAAGTAGGCATAAGCAAGCATAAGTAGGATAAATTAATAAAGCAAAAGATGTTCAAGGCAATGCAAAACATAGAGTAACGGAGAATCCTAAAACCATAAAGTCTAACAAACAAAGAGATATCCTAAAACGATCTTAAAATGATATCCAAAAAACATGAAGTTTAATAAATTAATAAACACACCTAAGTTGACTAGACCTCATCGACAGAAGGATCCTCGGTAGGTAGAGGAGTAGGTGAAGGTGCACAAGGAAAAACAACCGAGAAAGCATGGAATTGCTCTATTAGAGCTCGATAACTTTGCTCAAAAGTAGAAAGACGGTCATCGATTGTGTCGAATCATCCCTCCCATGCATCAAAATAGCCCATAATAGATGTGAACATTGTGGGAATGTCTATAAGCATGGAAGACAAGGTAACAAAAGTCAAAGGTAAAGGAGGCTCATCATGCTCCATTTTATCATGATCATCAGGAGCAGGAGCATCCGATTGCCTAAGTGGTGGCTGTCGACAAGCCTTTGGAACAAAGTGGCCACTTTGAATTTCATATCCGGCAAGTCCCATGGATAAGCGACTAGTGTAGTGGTATATGGTTACCATAATTTTGGGGTCGCATGAAAGATCGAGACCTTGGGTGTCAAAGTAATAACTCAAGGCAATGCCATGGGAAGACTATGACAACCACGTACGCATGGAACAAGGTTCGCAAATATGAAATGGACTAAATTTGGACAATTGTTTGATTGAATCATATGCAACCACCAATAATTTGCATCATTAATCAAGGTATGTTTGGTTCTGTATGGATGGAGCATATGTGAGATAATAAGATGGAGCAAGCAATCAACCGAAGAAAGAAGCGTGGCTTTGTTGTATGAGGTGTGCAATGTGACAGAAGCTGAGCCTTCATGGATGACGCCTTCATTCAAAAAACCAAAGGCAGATGTGAGAGAAGCTGAGTTAACTAAGAGATTTTGTCCTAAAAGATAGGACCAAATAGCAATGACATTATCCTGGTCATCAATAACAAGAGAAGCATTGCTAAACAATGCATGTATAAGATTTTCATGAACCAAAACATTTAAGGAAAGGATTTTGGTCCATCCAAAGGTTTCAAAGATCTGAAGGTAAAGATAATTAATGGACCGGAGAAAAGGAAAGTCAATGACTTGACATTGTTGGATGGCTATTCGGGCATAGATGGTGGTTCTTATACATCATAGAAACATAAGTCAAAGAAGGATTGATTTTAGGTCGGAGGTGGTTGATGAGCAGAAGAGGTGGAGGCATGGGTACAGGACCTTGATGACATGTTGTTTGTTTGGTTTTGGGAGCCATGGTTGTTTTTAAGGACTTTTGTCGAGTAGGTAGTGAGGGAACAAGTTGAGTGGGTAAAGGGCTGGTTAAGAAAAATAGTCAAATAGGTGGTGGGCACTAAAATTGGATTGTAATTGGTGCGATACAATGAATAAATCCATAATCAATCACACAAACAAGGTGGGGAATAGTTTAGAAATGAAAATGAGTTGAATTTTGGTAAAAAATTTGGACAAAAGTGATGGATTTAGAAAGGGAAGTGGTGAGGGTTAGGATGATAGGGAATTTTGAAATCTTGATGGTTTAGATGATAGAGAGTGATTTTGAAATGGTTTTGGGTAATTGTGATAAAGGAAATTGGTTTATGGAGCAATCAATTTAGAGATAAAAGGGTGATGATGATGAGTTTTGAAGATTTGAAGATGGAGTGAGAGAGGGATGGTTTTGTGAATAGTCTTTCAAATGATGAGATTTTGCATGAAGGGGTTCTAAATGAATAGTAAGTATCAATACAAAAAAAGCAGTATCGATAAAAAGAACATTTTTGGGTTCGTATCAATACAAGGAACTAGGTCTCGAGATTTAGATCAAATTACTGTGTATCGATACACGCTAAGAAGTATCGGTACAACGTATTGATACAACGTATTGATACAGAAAAGGCAGGTATCGATACAAACAACAAATCTGGGTTTGTATCAATACAATGGGAACAGGTCTCGATACATGGAAGAAGAATATACAGGAATCGATACAGATGGCCTAATATGGGGTCATTTCCACTAAGATGACATCAAATTAGATGTAATTTTGACCTAATTATCCATTGAAAAACATTTAAAAATATAACTTGGACCAAAATAAAGATCATTAAAAATTTAATCAAGATCCAACAAAATTATTTAAGAATGTCATAACAAATGAACATTATCAAATAAGTAAGTGTGTAAAACTAGTTTCATCAAACTAAGCATGATGCAAACAATAGTGAGGTACAATATTAGGATTAGATCAAATTATGAATTTTACGGTGTATTCATTAAGCCAATTTCTCTTTTAATTGTGCAAAATCTATCCTTGTCAAGTGGTTTAGTGAAAATATTAGCTAATTGATGCAAGGTATCAACAAATTTAGGCACTATATCATCTTTTTGCACATGATCTCTAATGAAATGATTTCTAATTTCTATGTGCTTGGTTCTAGAATGCTGGATTGGATTTTTGGTGAGACAAATGGCACTAGTATTGTCACATTTAATTGGAATATGATCCATGGTAATGCCAAAATCCTTCATTAGTTGTTTTATCCATAAATTTGGGCACAATAACTTATCACGGATATGTATTCCGCTTCGATTATGGATATAGCAACACTATTTTGTTTATTAGAAAATCATGATATGAGCATATTTCTAAGAAATTGACGTGTCCCGGAAGTGCTTTTCCTATCAATTTTACATCCACTAAAATCCGCATCGGAGTAAGCATGCAAGATAAGGGATGATTCTTTTAGATACCATAAGCCTAGATTTGCAGTATTTTTAAGATATCTAAAGATTTTTTTCACGGTAATTAGATGTGACTCTCGTGGTGATGATTGGTATCTAGCACATAAGCATATACTAAACATTATGTCGGGTCTACTTGTGGTAAGATATAATAATGAACCTATCATAGACCTATAAAGTTAAGAGTCAATGATTTAACCTCCTTCATCCTTTTTAAGCTTTGTTGAAACACTCATAGATGTGGAACAAGGCTTTGCTTCATCCATTTTGAACCTCTTGAGTAATTCCTTGGTGTACTTTGCTTCATTGACGAAGATGCCATCTTTAGTTTCTTTAGTTTGTAGTCCCAAGAAGAATGTTAATTCTCCCATCATGCTCATCTCGAACTCACCTTGCAGAACTTAAAAAGTTCTTGACAAAAAGATTAATTAGTAGCACCAAAGATAATGTCATCAACATAAACTTGAATCACTAAAATGTCCTTGTTTTTTACTTTTATAAATAAAGTTTTGTCAACATTGCCTCTATTGAAACCTTTTTCAATTAAAAATTTTGAGAGTCTTTCATACCATGCCCAAGGTGCTTGCTTTAGTCCATATAAAGCTTTGGAAAGTTTAAAAACATGATTGGGAAAATGAGGATTTTCAAAACCGGGATGTTGTTCAACATAAACTTCCTCATTAATGAAGCCATTTAAAAAAGCACTTTTGAAATCCATTTGATATCACTTGAAATTGTTGAAACATGCAAAAGCCAGTAGTATTCTAATGGCCTCTAGTCTAGCTACGGGGACATAAGTATCATCATAATCAATTCCTTCTTCTTGACTATATTCTTTAGCTACTAATCTAGCCTTATTCCTAATTATTGTTCCATTCTCATCAAGTTTGCTCCGAAAAACCCATTTAGTACCTACAATGGGATAATTACTAGGTTTCTCAACTAAATTCCAAACTTTGCTTCTTTCAAATTGGTTTACCTCTTCTTACATAGCCATGATCCAATTATCATCTTTTAGAGCCTCATCTAAATTCTTGGGTTTCATTTTTTTTAAAAGAAAGGCTACATAATTGCATGTATTTCTAAGGGATGATCTAGTTCTTACCCCTTGCTTTGGATCACCAATTATCTCAACATTTTTGACATAAGTCAACTCTCTAGGATGATTTCTTTCCCTTTCTACTTGAGTTGGCTCATGTAGTTCTTCCTCTTTTGGATTTTCTTGATTTTGCATTTCTTGTCCTTGCTCCTTATGTGATACTTGTTCTTTGTAAATCTCTACATCAACATTATCAAAAGACACCTTTCTCAAGGTTGAGTTAGCTTCATCAAATATAACATGTATTGACTCTTAAACAATTAATGTTGTCTTATTAAACAATTTATAAGCTTTGGAATTTGTTGAATAACCAAGAAAAATTTCTTCATAACTTTTTGCATCAAATTTACCAAGAGTATCCTTTCCATTATTTAATACACAACATTTAAATCTGAAAGGATGAAAGTAGCTAATTTTAGGTTTTCTTCCTTTAAAAAGTTCATATGGAGTTTTCTTTAAGATTGACCTAGCCATGGCTCTATTTATCATATAGTAAGAAGTATTAATGGCTTCCGCCTAAAAATATCTTGGTAAATTATTTTCACAAAGCATGGTTCTAGCCATTTCTTCTAAGGTTCTTTTTTTTCTTTCAATAACTCTATTTTGTTAAGGAGTTCCAGGTACCGAGAAGTTATGGCTAATACCATTTTCATTACAAAATTTATCAAAAGCAAGATTTTCAAATTCTTTTCTTTGATCACTCCTTACACTTGAAATAGAATAACACTTTTCACTTTGGATGATTTTGCAAAAAATAATGAATTTCTATAAGGCTTCATCTTTAGAGTGTAAGAAGAGAACCCAAGTAAACATAGAGTAATCATCTATAATAACAAATCCATATTGTTTATCTCCTAAGCGTAATGTCCTAGTAGGACCAAAAAGATCAATATGAATAAGTTGTAAAACTCTAGTAGTTGAGACAATATTAATTGGCTTGAATGAAGCTCTTCTATGTTTGCCTTGCACACATGCATCACATATTCTATCATTATCAAATTTTGTTTTTGGCAATCCAACAATAAGGTCTTTTCAAGTAGTTTGGAGATTACATTCATACTAGTATGTCCTAATTTTCTATGCCACAACTAATGCAAGTCATCATTATTAGCAACAAAACAAACATTTTGAGAAAATAAATCATCTAGATGCACAACATAAACATTTCCTTCTCTATGTCCTACAAAAACAATTTTATTTGTCTTAACATCAACTTGACAATTTATTGATTGAAAAATAACTTTCATGCCTTTATCACATAATATGCTAATACTAACGAGATTATGTTTGAGACCTTTGATAAATAGAACATTTTTAATGTTGGATGAAGAATTGTTACCTATGGTTCCAATACTTTTAATTTGTCCTTTTGAGTTATCACCAAAAGTAACACATCCTCCATCCTTAGGCTTTAGCTCTATGAATTGATTTTAGTTATCGGTCATGTGTCTTGAGCATCCACTATCAAGGTACCAAGAATTTTCCTTTGATGAATTTGCCTTGAAGCAATGCTCTTCTTTTTACAACCATAAAATCATATTTTCTTTTTAGGTACCTAAATTTTCTTGGGCCCTTGAGTATTAGTGCTCAAAATTTTTATGCCTTTTGGAATCTATTTTGATTTTCTAACTTCATCTTGAGATGTGCCAACACTTTTAGGGACCCATATTCTCCTAATAAGTTCGCCTCTATAAGTGATAGTTTTTAAGGAACATGTATGGAATGTGTGACCAAGTTTATGGCAATTTGTTCATATGCTAATGCATCAAATAATTTGTTTTGTGTTATAAAGAAGTTCTTAAAGTGAGTTTCTTTTTTGATTCTATTATAGCCCAAACCATCTTTATCAAAGAATGCCCTTTATATTTCTAGCATGTTATTCAATTTTTGTTGTGCCATATAAAACCTTGTAAATGAGTTATGCAAATTCATGTTCTTCTTAGTTAGATCATCATTATTGACTTGTAACTCATCTACTCTTTTCTATGACCATCATTTGTCATGTTTAGTGTTTCATTTTCTTCTTTAAGTTTAGAATTCATTTTATTGTATTTCAAATTCATAACTTTGAATTCTAATGCTAATTCATCAAAATGCATCTTGTAATTCATCAAATGAGTAACTATTAGCATTAGAAGATATCTTGGGCTCACCATGAGCCATGAGACATAGTTTGGCAACATCTTTATGACCATTATCAGAAGTGCCACTATCACTCCATGTAGCCACCATAGCCTTCTTTTCTTGCTTCTTCGGGTTTGATTTCTTCTATATTGGACATTCAAATTTGATATGTCTTAGTTTCTTGCACTCATAACAAATAATTTATTCTTTCTCTTTCTTGCTTAAGTCTCCCTTCATCATTTATTTTCTAGAAGGTCTTCTTGCTTTGTTCATTCTTATGAATTTGTTGAATCTTTTTGCGAACATGGCCATTTCTTCATCTTTCTCAACTTTTTTATCATCACCATAAGGTGTGGTTGATTTAAAGGCAACACTTACCTTCTTTGATGGTTTTTGTCCATGATTAATCTTCATTTCATAGGTTAAAAGAGAACCTATGAGTTCATCCAAAGAGAGTGTGATAGGATCTTTGGATTCTTCAATTGCTATCACTTTTGTTTCCTAAGACTTGGGAAGACTATAGACTAGCTTTTTTACCATCTCTTTATTTATATAGGTTTTTTTGAGTGCCTTCAACCCATTGATGATGTCCATAAACCTATCGACATTTCTTTGATGGTTTCATCCGTCTTTATCTTGAACAATTCATAGTCAAGTGTGAGCATGCTTATTTTGGGTTCCTTGACTTGATTTGTTCCTTCATGTATGGTTGCTAACTTATCTCACACTTGCTTGGCATGGTTACATAGTAAGACTATTATACTCACTTGGACCAAGAGCACAAAATAATGAATGCATGGCCTCGGCATTTAGTTGTGCCATTTTGGTGTCTTGTTTATCCTATTCTTTTTCCTCCTTTGGCATAATGCAATCTTCGACTCTTTTTCTTGGAATGAATGGTCCATTGACAATGATTTTCCATACTTCATAGTTATTTGCTTGGATAATGAACCTCATCATTGTCTTCCAATATAAGTAGTTGTCACCATTGAAGAATGGAGGTCTCATGATGGAATGCCCTTCAAGTCTAATAGCATTTGCATTTATCTCAAATGCCATGAGACAAACTTCATCTTGGCTTTTTAACTCATGTGGGCTTCTTAAGGCTTTGATTACAATGTTTGCATTCTCCATTTTTGAGCTATCAATGATATTTTCTCAAGGCTGTGAGACCTATAATGGAGACCAAAGCTCTGATACCAATTGTTAGCTTCAAAAGAGAGATTGAATTAAGAGGGGGTGAATTGGTTCTATAAAAACTTGATAAATTTGAAGTAAATTAAAGATTAAAGATAAGATAAGAAGAGAAAAATTTGCAATAGATGTATAGAGGTTCAGCCCTTTAATTTGGCACTACATCCTCTTTTCTTAGTACTTTCTTACCAAGGTGATTCTGACAATTCACTAAGGAAATTGTTACCTTTAAGGCTAAGGTATAACCTTACATAACTATCTTTAAGGGCATAGATAGAACCTTTCAATTACTTTAAGAATTATACCTCAAACTCTCAAATATTTTCACTCACTTTCACACAACCCCTTTTGTGATATGAAAAAAGTATTTTTCAAACAAATTGAACCTCTAGTAGGTAGATGTTTGCTGGAATTTAAGTACAAGATGAATGAGATACCAATAGACTTGAAGAGTATGAATTTGATACAAGTGGAAATAAAAAATTTGATGATTTTAAGCTTTTGTTGTTTAATGATTCAATGAAATCTATATCTCTACTTCTTTAACTATTTGGAACCTCCATTTATAATTAGAAATTGATTCATAAACATTGGGCATTTAATGTGGTGGTTGAATAGCCGTTGTAGTCTTTATAAATGCTTGTTTCTGTTCAATCCCACCTTATAGTATCGATATACTACCAATAGTATCCATACAAAAATAAAAAAAGTGATCGTTATAGCTTATTGTATCGATACAGGGATCTGAGTATCGATACTAAACAAACTGTATCAATACAGATACCATTGTATCTATACATATGAGGGTTACAGCCAAACCTTGGCTATTGCCAGGCGTTGTATCGATACACATGGGATGAGTATCGATACTAAGTAGCTTGTATCAATACATTTGAGGGTTTCATGCAAACCTTGGCTACTGCCAAGCCTTGTATCAATACTCATAGGGTAAGTATCAATAGTAAGCAGGTTGTATCGATACCTTCATACTTTTATCGATACATTTAAGGGGTTTTATGGATAGTATCGATACATTTGTTCTTTGTATCGATACCAACCTTCAAAAACGTTTGTGAAATAATTTTTGTTGACCCAAACAAATCTCAAGAATTATTTTAAGTATAAATATGCTGTTTAGAGCATATAATTTTTGACAAATTATAAACTTACTATTTTTCAAGATGTTTTTCAATTTAAACATAAATACCAAGTTAAGTATTAATTTAACTTAAGTTGTTTGTCATATCAAAACTGAAATCAAAGTTAACATGTTTTAACTCCTTTAAGCACTCAAAAATGTGTTCTTAATACATACATTTATATAAAATATTTTTTAGATAAGTTTCACATGTTTTAAAGTCATGAAAAATCTTTTAGAATTTCTTTTCATATAAATATATCATACACTATGTGTATGTATCGATGTAATGCTTGGTAATAGCTTAGTTTGTCATAAAACCTAGTGTATTGATACAAAGCCATTTGAATTGATACAACATGGTTAGAATAGATATGCACCTTGCTTGTATCGATACAGTAAGCTCCAATGGTCATATTCAAGGTATTGATACACCCACTTATGTATCGATAAAACTCTACGAGAAGGAATGAAAATCACTTAAATAAAGTCTCCATTGGCACTAAATCTTCACCAATCATCCCTATTGGCTATAATCATAATTAAGGCTATAAATAAGCCTCTCTAACACCTCTAACAGAATGAAGAACCAAGAGATTAAGCTTAGAGTTATTTTTTTCATCTCTTTCATATTCTAAGTAGTTCATTGTGTATAGGATTAATTCTTCCTATCAATTCTTTTATTCTTCATATTTTATCTTTAAAATTATCTTTCTCAAGCCTAAATTCTTTTTTTAGAGGTTTTCTTTGCTTACACCATAAAATCCTTGTAAAAAAGAAAAGTTTCTACTTAGCCTTTGAAGAGGAAGGTTATATTTTAGCCATAAAAGATAAGGGGCAGAGGTTTTATCTTAGCCTAAAAAGATAGGATATGTAAAGGTTATACTTTATCCTTGAAAGGTAGAAAATTTAAGTTAGTGATTTAGAAAAATCTAAGGCAAGTGAGGCCAAGGTAAAGGACATAGGCAATTAAGGCTGAACCTCTCTAAATACTAGAGTTTGATTCTCTTTCCCTAGCTCTTTATTGCTTTTTTATTATTCACTAACATATATTCCAAAGATCATTGTTTAGATTTCTTAATTTCATCAAAGTTTTAATTTGCTAAAAGTTTTTGGGAAATTAATTCACCCTCTTTTGATTTCATTCACCACTAAAAGGTCAACAATTGGTATCAAAGCTTGTGTCTCATTCATATAGGCTTATCATCCTTGTGGAAAGATCCCTTAAAGACCAACAAAATGGCTAGTGGTGATATTTTGTTATGGGCCAAAATGGACATTCAATTGTGAGGCCTTTTTTTTCAATAATGAAGACTATATGTATTGGAAGACAAGGATAAGTCTATTTATCCTAGCAACTAATTATCAAGCTTGGAAGATAATTGTGAAAGGCTCATTTATCCTAACAAAGATGATACATGATCTTGGATTTCCCAAAGAAGAATGGAAATCGGATGAGAAAGACACTGAGATGGCTCAACTCAATGCCAAGGCCATGCACACACTTTTTTGTGCATTAAGCCTCAATAAGTACAATAAGGTGTCTTTGCATGATAATGCTAAGAGATATAGGATAAGTTGGCTATCACACATAAAGGGAGTAATATGCTCACCTTTGATTATGAGATGTTCAAGATGAAATTGGAGGAGAGCATCAAGGAGTTATCCAATCGATTCATGGATATTGTAAATGGCTTAAAGGGTTTTGGGAAGGCGTATCTTAATAAAGAGATAGTTAAGAAAATGTTAATAGCCTTCTAAGTCATGAAAAGCTAAAATGATTGCAATTGAAAAGTCAAAGTACCTCAAGCTTCTTGCTTTAGACGAACTCATCGGATCATTCCTTACATATGAAATGAAAATAAATCATGGAAAGGGGCAACCAAGGAAAGTTGGCATTACATTGAAAGCTTCCATGAGTAAGAAAGTGGAAGATGTTGAAGACATTGAGATAATCATCCTTGCCAAGAAATTCATGAAAATGAATAAGGGAAATTCAATTCAAACAAAAAGGGTTAATAAGGTGGTGTGCTACAATTGTAATGAATTCGTCCATGTCAAATATGATTGCCCATTATTGAAAATTAAAAAGAAAGCACTTGTAGCAACTTAGAATGATAGTGACTCTTTCGATGATGATGACCTCAAGAAGAGCAAATTGACAACCTTTGCTTCATGGTTCTTAATGAGCCCAAGGTAACCTCAAACTCTTCAAATTTAAATTCCTATATATCTGATGAATTACAGGATGCATTTAATGATCTTGTAGATTAGTTTAAGGAAATGAACTCTAAATGCAATAAAATGATTTCAAAATTAAAAATTAAAAAAAATTGATAAAAATAGAGTTAAAGAATAAAAACGGAGTTAAAAAATAAAAATAACTATTTAAAATCAAAAATAGAGTTAAAAAATAAAAATAACTATTTAAAAAATGATTTTAATGATTCCAAGTTAAGAATTGATAAAAGTCAATTCTGATTCAAAGAAAAAAGATTAAGGGCTTGGAATTTGAAAGAAAAAATCTTTTTATAAAAATCCTTAAATATAAACAAGTGCTTATATTGTAATTATCATGGCCATAGTGCACATACTTGACCTATTAAAAAAAGATACAATATAAAATAAGGCAGGCTTTGAGACTAACGTCTAAGGACCCAAAGCAATTTGGTACCAAAAACCAAGTGAAAGGATATTATAGGTGTGTTAAAGCAATGAAGAGCAAAGCAACACCAATGGATGCTTTAGACACATAAGAAAGTGTGATGGGTAACCTCTAAGCTTTGAAATTTTGATATGTTTATTGCTTGCTTATGCATTTTTTAATTGTTAAAGCTTTATTGAAAATTTTTTAAAAATTTTGTTTTTAATGCAAAATAGGTTTAATAAAATTCATGTTTTACATCCTGAGTGACTATAAGCTTAAATGTGCATGTAGTTGATGTTTTGTGCTCAATAATGACATATTTTATTGATTTATGAAATGATGATTAAAGCAAAAAATCAAGCATGATTTTATAAAATGTTGACTTTAATGTTTTCATGTTTTTAAGCATTAAGCAAGCTTTATTTGATGAGTGAATTATATGCATATCCATAGGGGGAGCATATAAAGCTTGCATATATGATTTTATGGCACCAAACATGCTCCTAGCAGGTTTTTAAGATTTTTTATGCTTTATATTTAATTTCACCTTTGTGAGGCTTAAGATGTTTGATCATGTTGTTTGCTTCTATTTTATTGCTTAAACAAGTTTGAAATATATTGAAGATGTTTATAAACTTGTGCATACATAGTTTGAATAAAAATTTCTTATTTCAAGATCGTTAGTTGCATACTACCTTATGTATGTGACTAAATATGTTAATTCATTCAAACCTGATTTCAAAAGCTGTTTCAATCCAAAGTTTTAATTATTCATGTGAGCTTTAAATGTTTTAAATCAAAAATTTGCATTACAATATCAAATCATGGGTTTTGGAAAGCCAAATTAGATATTTTTCTAAGCATTTTTGGGAAAACTTAAGGCATGTATTGATACTTAGATCCTGTATCGATGTTGTAGACACCTTATTTTGTCCAGGCTAATTTTCAGCAATCTGGAGCATAGCCGTAAGAGGGGACGATGATCGCCGGGTGACAACATATTTTAAGGATGTTAAGAAGGCCTAGGGATCATATCAGAGGTAAATGCGAAGATATGGCATCAAATGTTGGAGTTCAAGGCATCCAGGGACAAAAGAATCGAGAAAATTCACAATTTTACTTAAATATATCGATACATGGTTCTCATGTATCGATACAATGCTCCAACGTGTCAAAAATTTGAAATGTTTCCATTTGTATCGATACAACATGTAGATGTATCGATACATAAGTCCTTGCATCAATACAAGATCTCGTATATCGATACTCGACCATGCCAGGACTCAAACATGCATTCTGTAAAGGAATGTATCAATTCAATTCAACATGTATCGATACAGTGATCATTGTATCGATACAATGTGCATTGTATCAATAATATCAAGGTTTTTAGACCAAATGTATCGATACATTATGCAATGTATCGATACATGCAGGCCTTCTTCACGGTCTGGGTAATTTTGACTCATCCACTATTGGTCCAAAACTTGATTTTAACTCAGTTCTTTGCATCAAAAAAAATTAAAACATATATCAGATTATGAATTTAGACTTTAAAATTAATCAAAACATTTTTTTCAGTCTAAATTGGATCAAAGGGTCAATGTCATTTGATCACCCTACTCCTCCCTAGTTGTTGGCCAATATCACCATCAGCCATCTTAGTTGCTGGAAGATCATTTCAGCATTTAAACCAGCCACTCTATGCCCATCACATTGGTAGCAAGCTGCCTCCTACAGCCACCTTATAGCCACCATGCTGACATCACGTTGTCCCCCTTGAGAAATGGTCAAAAACACCTCTAATTTAGCTCCAAAAGGTTGGTATAAATGGACCACTTCTATCTCAGCAAAAAGGTTAGATTCCAGCTCATTTACACTTCCAAAAACATATTCACACATCAAAGAAATACCAATCCCATAGCTCTTCACCCACCATCCAAAAATAGCCCCAAAAACACTTACTTTGATCCATTACACACTCCAAATCCATACCAGAACCAAAATCTCATTATTTTCTCTTTTTCTTGCTTATCAATAACAAAGAAAAGAGGGAAATCTCAGCCATCTCTTCTGCTCCAATTGTTTGGCCAAGGAGTGAAGTTTTGTTGGTATAACTTCTTATTTTATCACTTTCATTTTCTTTTTTCCAGCACCTTTATCATTTTGGTGAACTCTTTATGTTTCCATCACCCTCTTTGGATTTTCATGCATTATTGTGGATTTTTGGTTGTGGTAGTTTAGGATTTGGACATCTTTAATGTGCAAAATGCCTCACCTTATATTCATTAGTTTGATATCTCTTGCTCATGCATTTTTTTCCATGTTCATGCATCTTGTTGTCATTAGTCCATGCATGAATCATTAGCCTAACACATTTCAAGCACATTTACACCTTAACTTGCATGAATCATTGTCA
>JBBYHO010009973.1:0-13448 GCA_038382025.1 Adansonia gregorii
AAGCTCACTCTTCATCATATAACTCGAAGAATCACAATACCAAAGAGTGGCCAAAGAGAAAATACACTAAATTCAAGTAAATCAAAGGTGCTTTCGTCCATTGAAGTCTGACCCGTCCAACCCTATGTCCAGACTTCAAAACCACGCTGATAGGTTCAGTTAAATTATATGGTTAAATAATATCATTGGAGAAACACATAACATTCAGAAAAAAAAAAAAAAAAAACAGATTACACAATCAGAATCAATCCAGGTCAAAGCATGACTTACTGGCATGAAAATTAAGAAAAAAAACTGACATTGCATCAAGATGGAAACTTTTCAACACATGAACGTGCTGGTTCTCATAATCAAATTGGCATCATGAGGCTGATTCAGATAATGATATTGATGGAATTTTGTCAATCTACCAATTCCATCCACCATAAGTAAGATGCCAAACAAAATACAAGTAAAATAAAAGTTATTGTTAGTTGGAAAAAAAAGGAATAAGTCCATCAATAATCCTAAAAATTTATGACACTTAAAAGAGAGATAAGGCACACCCTTCTGTTGGCAATGGCTACATTAACACGAGATGCTATCCCAAAGCGTCTATGTAAAACTTATGAGACTTGCATACCATTGCATACAGTTGCAATTTAACTTATTAACATCTCTATGTGAGCTAGAAACACAAATCAACATTGACCTAGAGACATAATAACAACCCCGACAAGAGAAACTCAGATTGGAACAGAATTAAAATTTGTCAAACCACAAATATAGAAGAGGATATAAACGCCCAAAAAAATTAAATTAACTAATGGTGCCTTAATTCAAATGTTCTTTCAACTACAGATCAGAAGTCTCAGATAGAGAGGATTCAAATGCCCTAGACAATAGTTTATCAGCCTCAGCAGGCTTCTTCTAGATCATGTCAATGAATACTTGAGTACTTTCAGCGGCTGCAGGAGATCTAAGACTGGAATTATGCTCATTAAATGAGCATAGTTGATCTAAAAACTCCAATACCTCCTTCTTATGATTGCAACAACAGCAATAATGCAAGTAGTATCAACTTATAGTTGAGAGAAAGCATATTTATCAAATTCAATTTATGATGAAATAAAAGCCTATAAAAACATTTAAATTAGGAAACCTGTATGACGCTGCAATAATCAGAAAGGTCTTCAGAAATTAGAGTACTTAGCAAATCAGCACCCTACTGGCATTAAATAGTGCACTAACACAAGCAGTTTTGGACCCATCAATCAGAAAAACAGTGCAAGCATTGCTCAACAGTCAATAATTAGTAACGCTGATAACAATAAAACCACAGAAAGGATGATACTAAAACAGGAATCAAATAAAAAATCATGGAAGAAAGAATAACCAGATAATGAATTCCTTCACAAAGCAACTTTATCCCTTTTTTTATGAGACATCAGCAGCAAGAGGATCAGTTACAGGTCAAACCATCCACAGCTGGAATTGATCAAACCATTGAACTAGTCAGAGTGCAAATAATTAGAGAAAATAGTAAAATGAAACTAACTTTCAGGAGAACGTAAGGTAATTGATTTCACTCAATACTGAGTCCCTTACGAGGATCGATGAAGCTAGGGATAAAAACTTTGGTTCAACCTTGACGTAAAAAAAGAAAAAAAAAATCTATATAAGACCAAAATCATATTACTACAAACATATTACAATAAAGATATCTAACTAGAAATGAATAAATAGGATATTCCCGAAAGAAACTAAAGAACACTTTACCTAGGGATTCTAGCGATTTCCAACACATATTGCTCAACAGCCAATAATTAGTAATGCTGATAACAATAAAACTACAGAAGGGATGATACTAAAACAGGAATCAAATAAAAAATCATGGCAGAAAGAATAACCAGATAATGAATTCCTTCACAAAGCAACTTTATCCCTTTTTTTATGAGACATCAACAGCAAGAGGATCAGTTACAGGTCAAATCATCCACAGCTGGAATTGATCAAACCAGTGAACTAGTCAGAGTGCAAACAATTAGAGAAAATAGTAAAATGAAACTAACTTTCAGGAGAACGTAAGGTAATTGATTTCATTCAATACTGAGTCCCTTACGAGGATCGATGAAGCTAGGGATACAAACTTTGGTTCAACCTTGACGTAAAAAAAAAAAAAAAATCTATATAAGACCAAAATCATATTACTACAAACATATTACAATAAAGATATCTAACTATAAATGAATAAATAGGATATTCCCGAAAGAAACTAAAGAACACTTTAGCTAGGGATTCTAGCGATTTCCAACACGTATTCTGGGAAGCTCATAATTCATGGCATTCAGCTTCCTGCCTAGAGTAACACAACATGGTCAATAAGTTTTGAGCTCAAATTCTGAAACTTTATGATGAAGAGCTAGTAAATCATCATGATAGAAGTAAATGTTTGAAAAGAGAGAGACAGATATAAACCATAAAGTACTAGACGTAATAAAATCATCATAGGAACACAAGGCATGAAAATAATGAGCAAAATCTTTAAAAAAAAACTACCATACCATTACAATTTTTCACAATAAAACCACATTTATAAACAAATTAAAAAAAAAAAAAAACTGCCTGTTAATACGGATTCATGAACCTGTGCGCCTATTAAGAACTTTTCCAAAAAATAATCAGCCCAAACAAAGTAAAGATATACCAAATAGTCAAAAAACCACAAGTTAGGAAAAACATGTCGTGCTTAAATAAATAAGTGATATAGGTAATAATCACAGAAAGTCTTCCTCTCTTACAAGATCTGTTTATGCCTAAATTACACAAACAAGTAATTTGGAAATACAAGACATAGCATGGCATTTTGTAGTGATTGTAAACATAACAATAGGTACAGCAGCAGCAAGAACAAGAGATAAACTTAATATGTTGACCTATTCATGTATATCCTCTTACCTCGTTCTCACAATGCATATCACAATTTCTATATGCAAATCCACAGAGAGGTATAGCAATAAATGAAAGAGAAAATATTACTATGTACATAAGAAAAGATAAATATAAGTACCACAACATGTTTAAGTTAGTAAAGGGCATCGAATTGAACCTCAATCTTCTTTTCTCCCCAAGCAAATAATATTTCAGAAAATATTGAAGTAATCAACACATAAACATTAGATAACATAATAATATCACTTACCTTTATTGTTTAAGAGAATGAAACATATGAATGCTTTAAGAGAATTCAAAACAGCCTTTTTATACCATGGATGAAGGTAACCAAGGACAACATGCACCTACATGCAAGCACAGCTGCACATGCTCATATCTATATATGAACATGCAAATGTTGAAAACTCTACTAATCAAGCACATGGACAACCAGCAAATGGTTAAGAGAAAAGGTTTCAACAATTACAAGCCATGCAAGTCAATCATACCAACAAAAGTAGAAGTAAGAAACTGCTAAATTTTTAACAGTAATGGAGGTTCTAAATGGTGAAGATAAGAAACATATTAAATACTAGTGCTCCACTAAAAGAAAAACAGTAGCCACAGAGAACTCTCTTTTACTCTTATCACTACTATCAGGCAGTTGAACTCCTCTTTCTCTGCCTTGAAATATACCTTAGATATGCATTACATACCTCCAAAATGCAGAACTTAATCCAGAGCTTGGGCAAAGCGGGGACTCTGCATGCCCTGATTTATGAGGTCTAAATAGATCTGCTTTAGCCATTGAATTCTCTTGTTGATAAAAAATGAAATAAAATCTGAGGGCTTCTCCAATTCCTCTCCAATTGACTGCTTCTATAAATAAGGCAGAGGAGCGTCCTTGGCTTAGCAATATAGCACACAGAGCTTCAGCGCTACCACAGAATTTTACAATCTCCATTTCATCCATTGTGAGGAATAACCATTCTAGAATAAACATTGGCTAACTCTTGGAGACTGATTCCTGTTGGAATGTTCGCATCTCCAGTAGCAGCCCTAGCATACAGTTTTGTCTGCACCGAATATGTGTGTCAGTTGAAATACGTACAACACCGAATGTGTGACTATATGGTCTGTGACCGTTTAGTAGGTATAAATATATGGTCCGTGACTATATGTGGATCAAAAACAGCACCATGTTTCTGTCAGTCTAGACCAGCACTGTTCACCACTTCAACAAGTTGAAGGCAAAAAATCAGAAAACATTGAAGGCTTACCAACTAAAAAGGACAACTGTTGCAAAGCTTCAATGAATTCAATGTACCCTGACCCCCCACCCTCCAAAAAAAATCAATTATCTCTCACTCAAAAAAGAAATTAAAGAAAGAAAGGAGAAAAAAGAAAGAATTCCTCATAGATCAAATCAGTTCCCAAGTAGTGCCCCCCAACTCTATCACATTGACATCCACAGACCTTTTTTCCATCCATACTCCACAGTAGACCTGGAATTGCAGGCAAACTGAACAATTAGGCCGAAAACAACCCCACATGTGTGAGAGAGACAGAGAGATACCCATCATACCAAAACAGTTTCTGACCGATCCAATGTTCTGAGCAAGCTATATTCAAATTTTAAAAAAAAAATGAATAAGTTAATTTTAAAGGTTTTTTTTTTTAAAAAAAAGGGAAATCCAGGATGCCAGGGCCAGATCCAATGCCAACCCTGCTTATTCTAAATCATTTTTGTTTTCATAAAAAAAAAAAAAAAAGCTTGTACAAAGAGGAATCAATCAAAAAGCTTTTCACCAGTTTCCTTTCTAGTACGGGTTGTCAATTGCCTTTGACACCTGGTTATTAGGAAAAATTTTCTCCGTAAAATTAAAATACACACAAGGCCCAATACAAAAGTTAAAAAAGGCTAGGAGTAATGGGGTCCCTGCATATCTGAAATGGAGAGCTGGAACAGTAGATGAGTGGAGGATTGGGTTTAATCAAACAGTGAGGAAATGTCAAAGAGAAGAAGAAAATGGAAGGATAATTTACGTCAGCGCTCGTACTTGCAGAAATGGATGCACTCGCCATGCCTGAAGTAGACCTTGATGAGGAAGAGGGCTTCACCGTGCTTCAATAAGATTGATCTGAAGAGTGAGTCTTGACCTAGAGCCTCTTTCAGCAAAAGGGGAAAAAAAATCTCAAAAAGAAGAAAAAGAAATTTAGGATGAATAAAAGAGAGGAAGACAAGAAAAGAAAAAGGAAAAAAAAAGGTTTAAAATGTCAGACCTTTACATTTTACCGGTTAACGCTTCAGAGCCGATGGAGTATCCTAACAACACTGAGATTTTTACCAAAGGTGATCCCTCAAATTGCCTGAATGAACTGTGACAAGCAGGGACTAATAAATGATGTGCAGAGTTAAGAATAGCGGAATGTTAAATACAACTACAGAACGTTAAATACAAAATTTTAACCTTACACCACAAAAATCTATGATCCCAAAGAAAACAAAGTCAAAAGAAAATCAAGCTTGAAAGGCCTCAAACTGATAAGGCAAACAGGGTATCCATAGACAACTTTACCAGCCTTTTGAACACATTGTCTGCAAAAATAAAGCAAGAAACCTGTTATGGAATTTCTTTGAGCCCATGGAGAACAATAAAGATTTTTTTTTTTTTTTTGGGCACATGAAAGAATGAAAAGGGAGAAAGGAAGCCAATAAATTACCGAAGAAAATGATCTTTCAAGAGCTGACATTTTGCTTGGGACATAATCAGAAAGCATTAGCATTGCTAAAAGTTGAAACAAGGGGAACCTGCACCTCATGCGACAGTAGATAACAAAACTATAAACATCCATTACATTCAAAACTTGATTGCAAAATCTGCAGAATTTAACATACAACAAATTTCTCACAAGATGTTCTAAAGGATTCACATAAAAAATACAAATCTAAACCTATCATTCATCAACATGAAATGTACAAACATCTAGACCTGTAGACAACGCACCTGCTTGTACAAGTTATCTAGACAAATTTAATTCGGAGACGCATCTCCAAAACTGCTTCACCTACACATTTCTCTTCCTCAACCTCTAGCCGCATAACCAAAAAGTCAAACCAATCTCACACCAAATCTTTATAAGATATCGCAGAAATTCTGAAGCAATCAGCACAACGGACGATGTCCCTTGGAGTTATAAATCAATGTTTTGCAGTGAACACTTTGCTACGCTAGGAATGCAGCTACAATCCTCCATAACCTTAAAATTTTCTCAGCATAACTTTAAAGTATCTGATACCTTTGCATTAAAATTTTGCTCAATTCATTTTCTGAAAATTTTCAACATGGAAGTCCACAAATCTGCCGTGAAATTTTCAAAATGCATGTTATTAGTTTCTACATGCAAAAATCACGAAGGGCATTAGCAATAATTGAAAGAGAAGTATGATTTTATAAGTAAGAAAGGATAAATACAAGTACCAAAACAAGTTTAAGTTAGTGAGGGGCATCGAATTGAACCTCAAACTTCTTTTCTCCCCGAGCAAATCATATTTCAGAAAATATTGAAAATATAAACCTCTAACTTCCTGGCTAAGATCTTCATTCCAATGATATTCTAGCTTTACATCTACAACTCAAACCATAGAAATCAAAGCACTAAAGCATTTGATTATGACAAGAAAGCATACTAACATACAATATGCATGAATGTGGCAGATCTTTTCAAGATAATCACATTTGTAATAAACACCATTGGCATTCCCATCATGCTATAGTTTCACAATTGAGAACTCTAAAGAAGAATGAGATGCATTTATACAGGGAAAAATCTTGGAAAAAGAAAAACAAATACTAATCAGGATTGCAAGTTCCTAAAAGCCACAGAACAAACAAATCAGAACAGTACCAAGACAAGAGTATCCAACTTCCATATTAGGGAGCACAATATCATTAAAGAAGAGCTATAAAGTAGGCAGACTCCAAGTGCAAGAAATCTGCTACATCTACAAAGGAAATATTGACAATAAATACATGGAAAAAAGATACATAAAAGCATTAGAAAAAAAAGCACAATATCACTAAAAAGAGCCATAAATTACACAATTAACCAAAATCAATAGATGATGAACACAAAATACATAGAAGCATTAGGGAAAAAGAAAGAAAATAAATACATAAAAAAATAAACCTATTGAAAACAAATTGATACTAAGGTCATGCACAAGTGCTGGCTTTTGAATTTGCAACTACTTCATCAAGAATGCTTAAGGGCTAACCTTTCTTCATGGTGACTGTCACCCATGGCATTACACTCCGTATTCTTCAAAGCAAGCTCTACACTATAGCCACCCAAGTGTAAGGAATCCCTTGCGCTCACAGCTCCTCACGGCCTACTTCTTCTCCACAACCAAAAGGTAACACTGGTCTGAAAACATAAACTTTTCTTGGATATAAAATGAGGCAAGTCATAGCTTGTATAACAGCAATTTCACCCTGGAGTATGACACAATAATTCTCACAAAAGAAGGAAGCCAATGGGGAAAAACTGTATGCATAGAGTATCCTGTCTGACACAAAACATTGAATAAGCATATAAATGAATAAATTTAGGAGATCATCTGCAGTATTAGCTAATATTGAGACAGCTCTAAACCAGTAAGGAGGGCTCCCCTACCAATATGTAAAAAATTAATGGAAAATTTTTTCGTACTAAGATTGTAATATCTTAATGCACATAATCAGTACTTCTATTTAGCAAATACCATCCAACTCCAAAAGGAAAATCAGATTAACGAAGAGGAGATTTTGTCATTACAGATACAAATTCGGAACATTATCTACGAGGATAATTGGTTAGTTACTGCTAAAAATTAAAAAATAAAAAAAGATGACCCAAAAACGAAAAACTTTGTCCCAGAAAATTTGATTGATTTGGAGATCCACCACCACCATTGAAAGAAGGAAAGAAAGGAAAGGACCCAAAGCTTATAAACACCCTGAAGATAGAACGACATATAGATAATCTCTCACTAGAACCAAATAAAAAAAGATATAAAAATAGCCATATGAAGTCAGAAAAATTAAGAAAATAATAATAATAAAGCTAACCAGATCATTGTCTTTATTAATGCTGCCATATAAGAAAGACTGCAGCAAATCAAAAAAAATAAACAATAAAAACATCAACCAAAACTGAAATTAAAGTATTAATTTAATACACCTAAAATCAAAATTCTACAGAAGCATTCATACCTGCCAAAACAAAACAACGATCAATGATTTTTTAAGAACATATACCAAAAATGTTTTCATTGCATAGGCAGATCATCTACGTATGAAATGGGTGCTTAACCATTATAGAGCTCATATTGGAAACTTTATACAAAGAGCAAAACTCCAATTTTAATACGTTTAAAAAGGTTGAAATAAGTCTTTTTCTTTTTGCTACAGCAAATAATGAAAATTAAAAACTATCAAAATAGACGGTCATACTCATCCCACCAGTGCTTTAACTTCATTGCCAAGAAAGCCTAGTTAAAGCTAGTAGAAAAGAGGCAAAACACAAAAAAGTAAATAAAATGAAGTTTCAATAGGATAGGGTGCACAAACTACGATCTCCATGTTCAAAAATAGGATGATAATAAAACCTGTCTGCCATTATCAAAAAAACATCTCTATGTTCTAGCATGCAGCTTCAAAATTTGAATCCAAAAAAAAAAAGCCAAAAGGGAAAAAGTTGTAAAGAAAGACAACATGTAAGCAAACAAGAAACACACAAAAATCACGGAATTATCAAAAACAACAAAGCACGGAAAAGATGAAAACAAATAAATGAAAAACAAAAAAAATAAAAGATAAAAAATTGAAAATAACGAAAGTGAGGAGGAAAAGGAAGGAAGGAGAGAAAATACTTCACTCATCGGCTTCCAGGTTTCTCTTTCTCTTTTTTCCGTCAATTTTCGGCCATACAAAATTCCTTCTTTTTGCTTCTCTAGCCGTATATGTCTTAAGAGCAGATTCTTGCTTGTAAAAGATAAATAGAAACGAGAAAACAAGGAAGAAACCTCACCTTTTTGGGCCAAGTAAGAGAAAAGGAAATGGGTGAAGTTGAAGAGAACTTTGCCTTAAGGTGTCAGAATTAAGAAGACCAATCTTGGCAAAAGAATATAGAGTAAAGTAGAATATAATAACAAATTAGTAAGGGGGTTTCAGCAGACAACAGAGAATTAACGTTCACTTGATGATCTTTGACTGACGGTTATTGAAAGGGTTCGGTTACATAACGTAAACATCAAGTGTTACTATTTAACAACAACAAAAAAAACTCAAAACTGTTGATTTTACGTACACTTCAATTCCTATATATTAGAATTGGCACAAAATGGCATATTTTTGAAAAAAAAAAAAAGAAATAAATTAATTTGTTTTAAGGATGGGTAATTTGTTTTAAGTGGGTATTTATTTTAAATTTTAGTAATATCTAAGAAGTGAGGTTTTTTGGGGGGAAAAAAAAAGTGGATATTTTTTTAGAAAAATTTAAAAATTTTTAATAAAAAATATATAAATATCCTTATCACTATTAATTTAATTAGTTTGTTTTCTTTTTTTTTTTAATATATTTCACCAACAATAAAAAATAAGTTAGAATTAAAAACAATTGACAGCAACATTAACATACTATTAGAATAACAGCTATCCCCACCGGATGCCATATCTAGCCTGGTATCGTTCAACAAGAGCACGTTCAGCTAAACATCCAACAACAATGTAATTCAGCTCTGTTTTTCCACTGACATCTGTTGAAAAATCACAAAACAAAACCGAGTACAAACCAAAGGGTAAGCAACTATTGATTTACTGACTAATTCAAAAAATTCCAAACACTGCAAAAGAGTCATTGAAATTGCCTCACCGTCGAGTTTTCCTCTCCGGAATCCAGATTATAGCTCCCCTTAATCAAACCCAGCAATTCCTTAATTAGGATCTGAATAATAAAATAAAGGTTTTTAATCATGAGTCATGACACAATCACGTAGTAGATGGTTAAATAAGAAAAGTAAAACACTAATTCCAATCGTTTACTAATATTAGGCGTTCCTTCCATATTATTAGTGATATATATATATATATATAATATTTATCTATAACATATATAAAACTTTGAACTTTGAACTGAGTGATGCTTAAATCTCTCAATTAAACCTTTTTATTTTTTTAATTTTAAAATATACTTTCTGTAAACATAATAATTTTTATTAATAATATTACTTCAGTAAACATAACATAGATAGATATAAATAAATCCTCCGGTGACGCCACCTTAGTTTGAAAAAATTACCAAATATAAAATAAAAGTAAAATTATAGATATAAAATAAAAGATGTTTTAATCTTTTTGTCTTAAAAAATAACTACTTAAAAAACTATTTTTTTAATATAGGTTTTAATTTGAGAAAAATAACTGCTCAATTGAAATAAATTACCTTTTCATTATTAAACTTCCCATTTTCTAAAGAAAATAACTTTTTTAAACAAATTTTATATTTCTTTCACTCACAAGTGTAACAAATTCTAATAGTAGCAATTTTTTTATGGGTTTGATTTATTAATATACTAACTTTTACACACATAGGACCTAAACCTGGCTTAATAGAGCCCAAAGTTTTAAGACGTTTAACTTTTCGAAGTCCACTCTAAACTTTTGCCGTTGGTTTAGAATTTTGGTATTTTTAGAAGGAAGCTAGGGTTGAAGGGTCCAAGAAAATGACCATTTCTGAACTTTCCTTTCCATTAAAGTTTAAAATTTTTTATCTCAAAACAAAACTCGTAAATACGCTGCTTATAAATTAGCAGTTTGGTGTTTTAAAAATTCTCATCACCCTCTCAACCCCGGAAAAGTAAAGGATTTTTGGTATTTTTAGAAGGAAGCTAGGGTTGAAGGGTCCAAGAAAATGACCATTTCTGAACTTTCCTTTTCATTGAAGTTTAAAATTTTTTATCTCAAAACAAAACTCGTAAATACGCTGCTTATAAATTAGCAGTTCGGTGTTTTAAAAATTCTCATCACCCTCTCAACCCGGAAAAGTAAAGGATGAGTTGGGTTTTAAGGTTATCCACTGACTAAAAATACAAAGCAAATTAGTTTTCTCACAGTTGGACCCCACATGCTAGGCACAACCTGCAAATTAAACAAAAATACCCATTGATCAATATATATGATCATTGACGACAAACCAAGTTAATTTAGCTACACTGAAAGGAATTATCTATGGTAAAGTTGGAAAAAAAAATTACAAGAAAAAGCATACAATACTTCAATACAACAGGAAATATATATCAAACCAGATGGCTTAACCTGAACATGACTCCTGATGTTGAACAATTTGTCTTGCTCCAAACCAGAATCAAAATTTGTGGAAAGGGCCTAAAACACAAGTAGAAAACTATTTATATATTAATAAAATAGGGGAAATTATTTGACATAAAAATACATGCAACATACAATGCTTGCCAAAGCAAAACCAACAAAGAGAACAATTGCAACCACTTTGACTCCTCAAACTCCATCCACGCAAGATATCAGAGAAAAAAGCAATAAGAGAGGACCAACAGTTAGGAACTTGCAAAGGAAATAAATGGAAATTATAAAGTAACTCCGTGAGAAGTATATTAAAAATAACACTGGGAATCAAATTTTGGCTTAACTTTATGCAAAATTTTTCCTTCGCTAGTCAAGAACATTAGGATTTAGGAAATCTGAAAATAAATGTTACTTTTCTAGAGCAAAACTTCAATATTATTGACTTTAGTGAACATGATTTAGACAGATTTCATATAGGTTTGGATGAAAGATGTTTACGAAGAAATCTGTAAGCAGATTTTGCACTAGTAAAAAGATTTTTACAAAGAAAGACTCATTATTAATTCAGATTTTATTACAAAGAAAGATGTTTAGGGTGGTAGTTAATTCAGATTTTATTATAGATCATACGATTAGTAAAGAGTAATTTAATTATGGGCAAAGAGAGAAATCAAACTGCAAGCAGATTTTGCACTAGCAAATTAATTGTCAAACGAACAGTGAATATGCTCCACAAATATAAACATAATTATAAAAAATCAACCAAAAACAAGTACAAATACCTGGTATCTTTAAAATGGAAATTCTTCTCAGTTCTCCAACCTATGCTGTATAGGAGTGCTGCATGCTCAACAGCAAATGCATCTCCCAGGAATTTCCTCCCTATCACATCAAACAAGAAAGTGCCATGAGCTGAGGAACAAGTGTGAGTATATGTTTTTTTCCGCTGACTAGGGCAGATTTCTTTGCCAAACAACCCGGATATAGTATGTTGACAAAAATAAAGTGTCTGGTATCATTTCATTAATGCATCCAACCTGGACATAGTATGTTGATCAAAGAAAGTGCAAAGATTCCTAAAGGGGGCGAAGACAGTAGGGACGACAGGTCTGACTAAGCATTGTATGAGAAAATTTTAACCTGAAGAATGCTACAGAGCTTAAGCAGCAGCTAATTGATGGCAGGCGACAGTTCCACGGCTACATGTTATATCATAAAGTAGTAATTCAGGAAAGTCATGAATTCAACTACAAAATAAAGCAAAATAAAGCCACAGAATCACAACTAAGGGTTATATCAACAAGAACTCATCACCTTACCGTAATAGATATAGCTCCAGAAGAGCCTGAATTTGCTTCCATCCCATTTGCCGATAGTGCTCTTACATTCATCACAAGAAAACCACATTTATAAACAAATTAAAAAAAAATGCCCGTTAATACGGGTTCATGAAATCTGTGTGCCTATTAAGAACGTTTCGAAAAAATAATCAGCCCAAACAAAATGAAGGTATACCAAATATTCAAAAAACCACAAGTTAGGAAAAATATGTTATGCATAAATAAATGAATGATATAGGTAATAATTGCAGTAAGACTTCCCCAGTTACAGGATCTGTTTAAGCCTACCAATTGCACAAACAAGTAATTTCCAAGTCCAAGACAGAGCATGCAATTTTGTAGCGATAATAAACATAGCAATAAGAACAGCAGCAGCAAGAACAAAATATAAAATTATTTTGTTGATCTAATCATGTATATCTTCTTACCTCATTTTAACAATGCATGTCACAAGTTTGCATAAATAAATGAATGATACAGGTAATAATTTCAGTAAGACTTCCCCACTTACAGGATCTGTTTAAGCCTACCAATTGCACAAAGAAGTAATTTCCAAGTCCAAGACAGAGCATGCAATTTTGTAGCGTTAATAAACATAGCAATAAGAACAGCAGCAGCAAGAACAAAATATAAAATTATTTTGTTGATCTAATCATGTGTATCTTCTTACCTCATTTTAACAATGCATGTCACAAGTTTCTATATGCAAATTTCAGGAGAGGCATAGCAATAACCGAAAGAGAAAACATTACCTAGTACGGAAGCAAAGATAAATATAAGTACCATAACAAGTTAGTAAAGGGCATCAAATCGAACCTCAAATCTCTCTTCT
>JBBYHO010009984.1:0-13447 GCA_038382025.1 Adansonia gregorii
TATATTTCTAAATCTAACAATTAATTTATCAAAATATTAATGATATAAAAAAATTACGCAAATATGTCTTTAGGCTTTAATTTGACTTGATCTAATTTCTTCAAAAGCATAATCTTAAAAACACACTTTTTCACGTTAAACTGAAGCATTTTTAAAATTTTATTATTGAAAGACCGAATCACAATTGACAAAGAAATAAAACTCTTCTTTTTTAAGAACTCAATCAACCCTTTATGGTTGAGCCACGTAAAGGAAAAGGTAGTAATTATCAATGCTTGCAAAGCAGGAACTAAATTGATTACAATTTGTGCACCTTAATGGTCACCATATATCACCTTAGTGGCAAGATACGAAATTAATTAAAAATTACTTATATTAAGTAATAAAAGTGATAATATGTTTTTAAAGAAAGTGACCAATTCTGGCCCAAAAAATAAAAATAAAAAACAGCAAAAGAAAGTGACCAAATGGGTTAAAGAGGCTTTGGATCCACTCGTCTGATGAGTTGTTCCTTAATTAATACTGCTATTTAAATCTCCCATTCTTTTTTTTTTTATTTCGTAAAATAAATAAATAAAATTCCGGATCCTCTGTCTCACTATATATGTTGTTTTCTTGTTCCCTAATATTACTCACTTTCTCTTTATCTTTTTGTTTTCCAAGACAGGATTTTTAAAATTTTGCAACTCTCTCTCTTTCTCTCTCTCTTCGAATGCATTCGAGTTCTACAGCCCTTATTTTGTGTCCTTCCATGGAAACAAAGGATGAAAACAGTGTTCTTTACGACCTAACCAAGTTGCAAAAACAACCAAACATACCCACAGAATTCATATGGCCGCACAGTGACCTGGTTCTAACTCAGGGTGTGCTTAGCGAGCCCTTGATAGATTTGGAAGGCTTCATTAAAGGAGACAAGGAGGCTACTGCCCATGCAGTCGAGCTTGTGAGGACTGCCTGCTCGAACCATGGTTTCTTCCAAGTTATCAATCATGGTGTCGACGCAAATCTTATTCAAGCTGCGTACCAAGAAATCGATGCAGTCTTCAAGTTGCCCCTGAACAAGAAGCTCAGTTTCCGAAGAGATCCTGACAGTTTCGAAGGCTTCTCTGTGGCCCATGCCGACCGATTTTCGTCCATGTTGCCATGGAAGGAAACATTTTCTTTCGGGTACCATTACCAGGGAGCTAACTCCGTCCCTACTGTGGTTCATTATTTTATGTCCGCTTTGGGGGAAGATTTTGAGCACACCGGGTGAGACTTCACTTTATTAATGCCCATCTAAAAATTATAAAAATGCTTAATGATTTGTAACGCTTGGTAAAAATCCTAAATGTATTTTTTATATTATAACATATATATATATATATATATTACGATGGCAAAAATTTGATCCTCGTTCATTTTTGAAGGTGGGTTTACCAAAAATATTGTGAAAAAATGAGGGAATTGTCTTTAGTCATTTTTGAGCTGCTGGCAATGAGCTTAGGGGTTGATCGTTTCCATTATCGCAAGTTCTTCGAAGATGGTAATTCTATAATGAGGTGTAACAACTATCCCCCTTGCCAAAATTGTGGTCTAACCCTCGGCACTGGCCCTCATTGCGACCCAACTTCCATAACAATACTTCATCAAGATCAAGTTGGAGGACTTGAAGTTTTCACCAACAACAAATGGCAGGCAGTTCGACCTCGACAAGATGCGCTAGTCATTATCATTGGTGACACTTTTATGGTAAGTTGATTCCCCCTCTAAAAAAAAAAGCTTTCATTAAAAGGTCTTTATTTTATTCAAACCCCTTCCGTTTTCCTTCCTACGATAATATTATTGCTTCACTTTATTTATGATATGTTAAGCTGTTGAAGATATTAGCCTATATTTTTGGGATGAGATTATGTCTCACTCGGTATATAGTTGGTTCGACATCTTTGTTTACCAAATAATAATGGGAAGCTTTTTCAAAGCTTTAATTACTTGTGAGACTAGATATATATGTTCAACAAGAATTGACAGAACAAGAATTGTACGAAATAGTTATTCACCTTAGCATATATCATTTTATTTAAATTATGTTAATATAATTAGTTTTTTTTTAAATTAGCTATTTGTTATGAGAAATATTAATGAATGATTGAAATAAATATTTATCATTTAATTATTACATATAATATGTAATAAATAATTAATTTTACAAAAAAAATTTAATTATATATTATAATTTAAATAAAAATAATATATATTGATGTGATGTAATTACGTCGTACTATTCTTTTTTGGAATTCAAAAGTTAGGCTAGCTTTTGGGAAGACATAAAAGGTTTAGCTTAACAATTTTTTTAATATTATATATTGATCCCAATATTTTTAAGTTAATAGGGTCAATTTAAAATTTCAATTGGGTTGAAAGAATCCTCTAAATTAGCTGTAACTTTGACATCGCCTATATTCTAAAAGAAAATTTAAATTTCAATGGATCAACTAACCCACTAACTTACATGTGACTCCACCCGTGATCTTTATTGAGAAACTATACAATGTCAACTTAAAAGCCTCCATCTAAGTCTTGCCCTTCTTGAAAAAACACATTTTCCATCTTGTTTTATTACACTATTATTATAGTATAATACTTCTTCACTTTCTATAACTTGATATATTATTATGAAAGCAAATAAAGACAAATATATAATAAATATATACATGTAATATTTAATTAATAAAATCTCTTCTCCGATTCTAAGCTTGGCAACCATTCACAAGTACTATGCTTACATATAAATCTCAATATTCAAGAGAATTTTTATAACTGTAATAGTTAATAGATAATAGATAATGAGACCCATCACATGGCTTTGGTTTTTAAAAGAAAAACTTGATTTTGCTTTTATTCTGTATAATTGAAAGAAATAAAGTCTTATGTTCTTTTCGTCAATTCAAAATAAATATAAATATAAATATAAAAACTTTTGACACCCTCTATAAAATCAACTTATATTAAAAAAGTTAGAAACCTTGGAAGAGGAGACAAAATCAGAAGGAAAAAGATGCAAAAAAATGGAAAAACGTTTGCTATTTGTATGCAAACTTTTCAAACCCTAAATTTAAAATTTATATTTTATATTAGTAATTCCAGAAATAACAAGTTAGAGTGTTAGATTTTTTTTATTAATTATTTTTATTTGTAGTAGATGATATAATTCAATATTTGGTATCAAATGCTTGGTGTTTATTAAATTAATAAATTGTTAGATGAATTAAGTTACTAAATTTAGTATTTTCGTTAATTTAACCAATTGATAATTTAGGAATAAAAATCATTTGGGTTTTGTTTGTAGGCATTATGTAATGGGAGATACAAGAGCTGCATCCATAGGGCAGTGGTGAAGAAGGAGAGAGAGAGGAGATCATTGGTTAATTTTGTGTGCCCAAAAGAAGACAAAGTAGTGAGACCCCCACCAGATCTAGTTTGTGGCAGCAACAGCAGACGGTACCCAGATTTCAAATGGTCCCATTTGCTAGACTTCACTCAAAACCACTATCGAACTGACGTTGTTACCCTTCAGAGCTTCTTCCAGTGGCTCCGATCTTCCAACCCTACTTCCAACTTCTAGTCCTCTTCTCCTCTTCCCTTCCCTGCTTGCTTTCTCAATTAAGTTGGACTCTAGCTTGCATGTCATTGCCACTCTTGGCTTTATATTCTCTCTCTTTGTGTATATTCTCTCCCAACTGGGCCAGGAATCTATGTAGTGTTGCTTATATATCTACATATATATATATATATAGATATGTAAAGAAAGTTTTAATCCAGGACAGAGAAATAAGTTATACATGTTGATATCGTCTAAAAATTATCGTGAGTTATTTTTTTAGAGTAATTATATGAATAAATTGGACGAATTTTTAGATTCATCGAATATAATGTCCATCTATCTTCCATTAATTTCATCAGTTTTAAAAGCAACTGTATGAATAATGAATTATAATACTCCACCCATTATATTTTGAATACCCTAGAATTATTAAGAATGCATAACAATTTTTATATATAATGCGATCAAAGGTATCTTTAGATTTAGCTCAAAAGGTTATTACGATGGTAAAATCAAATATTCTGTTTGCTCAAAATGAATGTTGTACTTCATAACCATTTAGAGGTGCTTGGTGCTCCTTATATTATCACACTACTTTCTTTGTTTCATCACTGGATCAAAAAGATCGATGTAAGTTTATCAACCTAACCTTAATGATTTAAATTCATGAAGCATTAACATTTTATCCTATTTTTTGGGTACAAAAGTATATATTCAAATGTTTAAATATACTACACGAAGTATTATATATATATACATATATATATATATAATGACGTGGAAGCTGCATCATTTTCATAATAATTTATCCAAGAAATTCCAAAGTCACCGAGGGTTAAAACAGAAAACTAAGTTGATGGAAATTAATTATTGAGAAAGATAATAATCCAACTAATGCATAATCTAGAGAAAATCATAATCTGTTACACGCCTAGTTGTAGGTAATTGTTGTTACCTTTAGTTGTATATTATAAGTTTCAATGCTTAAGCAGAATCCTACATGAAAAAGTACATAATATTTATGTGCATACACATTAGTTTTAATTTGGTTTTAGAGATGGAGATAAAGAATTATACCTTAGTCCGTTGCACTTTCTTTTATTGGATCAGAAGGTTTTTTCTTTAAGTGTGATGTCGGTCACACTTGTTTGAGCTTCAAGTTTCAGGATTGGACCGAATCATGAAAAGCTTGTTTTTTCTGGTTGCAGGTTACCGCTGCATGATAAAATTTTCGAAGGTGTTCTTTTAGGTTTTAGTATATGCAATATTCTCAAGAAAAAAGGCAGATAAAATTATACAATTTTGAAAGCAATAATTACACCTGATTTTCAATTATTATTATTATTTTTAAACAGATTGCTCAGAAAAAGTTCCCTAGCTATTCACTTGGTAGTTAGTACTAGATTTTTTTTTTCTTACGTTCTTCCACCACCAATGACCACCGCTTTTAGCTGTAGTTGTGCTAGGTTGTGTTTCGGTAATAGTGCAAAATGCTTCATGTTTTTCATGTGGCTTCTCCAGTTGGAAGGTTAGGGCCGTATGTGACGAAATAGAAGATGCATCTTCTAAAATAGAGAGTGGATTTATGTTAAGATAAATTTAGCAAACCTGACAAAGTGTAAAATGAGAAGTGTGGGAAGATTTGTAGTGTAACAAAAGCATTTGCGTTGATGAATAGCATTGAAATTAATAAGTGGATTAGTAATTGTTATGCGCTTGCTTGTGTCTTGGTTGGTCCTATACTAAGCAATTCTGCAACTGTTGCAGTCTGCCTTGGCCTCCATTGAGCGCTCAATTGTTAAGTATTCTATTTTGTGGCAAAACTTTTTAATTGAATCGGGTCATCTTGAAACCTGATTTTGGTTAGTGAACTCTGATAAATCACACTTATTCAAAAGTCTGTAACATAAGGATAACATAGATATTACTACTATATATTAACATATATATTACTCCATGTTAAATATACGAAGCTTTAAGTTGATATGAAATCATTAATGAAATTGTTGAATCAAGAAACAGAAGTTACAATATTGAGATTAAAATATACATGAGCGAAAATGCTGGCAGAAGTATCTAAATCATACCAATTATTCAAAGAAGGTGGTTATTCATGCAAAGTGTCTGGCTACCTAAGTGGAAGGGGACATTTTCCACATTAGCTTTTGTGATAAGATAAATATATCCCTTTGAATTAATTTCATTAATTTTTGTTGGTTCTTCAAACCTAATTTTGGGCAGACAATTTGGAAAGAATTGCTAACAGTATTTGGCACACAAGGAAAGTTAAATTATAGGTTTTTCTTAAAGCTTATCGTAGCTGTGTTGTTTTAAAAAAGTCCTAAGTTAAAATGAACTTTGGTTTCTGAATTCAAGGACAAATATAGTTGACCTATAAGCGTGGAGCACGTAATGAGAAAAATTAAAGTTAAACATCCAGCAAGACTTGGAGAAATATGTACATCTATCATTGATAAATAAATGTGATTCTTTTCAAATGGGATAGTGAAAGAGTTAAAGTTATGTTGGAGATCAATTTGTCTAAAATAAGTTGGATTTAATGTGGCTCACATGATAATAAATGAACCAAGATAATTAAATCAAGTTATTAAGGTGAAATTATGAAGGAAATTCTAATTCTAGTTTAACTACTCTAGTTATGAGAGTTTAACTCTATTTTAATAGCTAATTAAAATACAGATTCCTTGATGGTAGGAATTAACTCTAATTAATCTAGAATAAGTCCATAGTCTAGTCTAAAAATTGTCTGTGCACCATCATAAGGTGATTTTTTTACAAAGATAGAAAATAGACTAGAAGGCTCATATGGATTCTTTGTGCATTGAAGTAAAGTCGTTCATCTTGATCAACAGTGGCTGGAGGTATGTTTAATTAAATTATTACATGTGCGATCAGAGCCAGGCTTTCTAGTCTTGTTAATCAGATCATCCAGTTAGATTCATAATCCGTATTTATGTATTAAAAAAATTCACGCATGGAACATGAATTTGTCTGTATTTTATGTCGATTAAAATTTCATTATGAAATTCTTGATTAAGTCTTCTAAAATCAAAATTGATATAAGGTTTTAATAGATTAATTATCTATATACGTTATTGAACTCTAAGATTAAAGTAAAAGAGATTAAAACAAGAAAATTTGTGCTATATTGAAATCAGGTCTAATAAAAGTTGTGAAAATAATAAAATTTTGATCCTTTTCCTGTTTTTATTAAGAATTCATGCATAGGTTATGTGAATTTCATGTTAAATCATGTTTTAATGATGTTAATTACACGAAAAACACGAAAATTTGATCTAATTTTCATTACAGACCTGAACTAGTCAAGAAAACCCCAGCCAGGTTGGGTACGACCCAGCTGAAGGTTGAAGATGGATGGGACTCGCGTCCCTGCCAAATCCTGTGCGTGTAGTGCATGCGCCACACATCCTTCGTTGTTTCGACTCTGTTTTCTCCAGACACAAATATTTTATGATTTTTGTTTTTTTGGTGATTTTTCTAGATTTTTTAGATTGCGTAAAATATTTATTATTTAATATTGGTGCTTAATTAGATAATAAATATATTTATGCATAAATGTTCTATGTTCTTATTTCATAAGAAAATATTTTGACATGTTAGAAATATTTAGGCAGTATGTACTCTCCCTAAATAATGTCAAAAAATTCGTATTCTCAACCGAAAAGTTAAGTGCATATATGTATGATAAAGTGTTTTATAAAAATACAATATAGATGTGCACATTGATATGCCATAAAATATATTTATTATGATTATATATATATATATATATGATCAAAAGCATGTATGTCATGGAATGCATATAATTGAGAATTATGTTATGACAATATACATTGTGATTCCGCTGCCGTAAACTCTTATTACGTAAATTTGTAATGTCATTTTGAAGGGATCTAAATTATTAACTTAAGAATAGCCACAACATCTTAAGTTATTTGATTTGGGTAAATTGATAGTTATTTAAAATAAGAATTTTAACTTTAAATGAATACATATAGTAAATGACATTCATAAAGTTATACCATGAAATTAATTAGTTGGCCTCACAAGGAAGTAATTAATTTGCAAAATGGTTAAAGGATAAAATAGTAAAACATCAAAGTAAAATTTTCTTAGGCCCACAGGCATGGATTATTTAATTTTGATGTTTTAAAGTTATTATTTTATCGATTAAGTTTAGTAAATTCATATGCGTTATGCACCTCTACCCACAAAAAGGTATGGATTTACATTTGAATATAAGGTTACTTATTGAATTAAAGTATTAATCCTTGTAATTTTGTTTTGCATTTATAGCTTTATCTACTGTTTTAATTAATAAGGCTGCTAGAATTCCAATGCTAAGTGGTGATGAAAATTTTTTTGATTGAAAGGAGAAAATTTAGTGATTTATTAGGTGTAAAGACCTTAACTTAGCCCTTCATATGGACAAACCTATCTTTAACGAATCAAGTGGACAAACTGAAAAGGATTTGTTTGCACAGTGGGAGAAATCTAACTGTTTAAGTATGATGTATGTCAAATCCTATATAAGTAAGTCCATTCGAGGATCGATTCTCAATTGTGATAATGTCAAGGATTATTTGAAAGCCATTGAGGATCAATTTCTTAAATTCGATAAAGCTTTGGTTGTTACCCTAATGAAAAAGCTTTCAGGAGTGAAACACAACAATTCTAAAAGTGTGCGCAAGCACATTATGGAAATGAGAGATATAGCTGCTCAATTAAGAACCCTGGATGTTGAGTTTTCTAAGTCATTCTTTGTCACTTTTATATTAAACTCTTTTTCAAATGAGTATGGACCATTCAAAATATCATATAACACATAAAAGGAAAACTGGTCTATTAATGAACTCTTAACCATGTGTGTTCAAGAGGAAGAGAGATTGAAAAATGAGAAACTAGATTCAGTTTTCTTAGTAACTCATGATAAGAAAAGTGGTAAGGGAGGCAAAGATGTTTTGAAGGTTAAAAATGAAGGAAAGGCACCAATAAAGAAAAGTGGTGTCAAATCTTCTTTTGCAAAAAACTTGGACGCATCAAGAAGGACTGCCTAAAGTATGAAAAATGGCTCGAGAAGAAAGGTAAAGTCATATTTTTTGTATGTTATCAATCTCTTTTTGTTGATGTTCCTCATAACACATGGTGGTTAGACTCAGGCTCAATGAATCATATTTCTAATACCATGCAAGGCTTCCTAAACCTAAGAAAACTGAAAGAAAATGATAAGAGCATCTATTCTAAAAATCGATTACCTTCACAAGTGGAAGGAGTAGGAACTCTCAGGATCATGTTAAAATCTAAATCAATTTTAGATCTTAAAGAAACATTTTATGTTCCATCATTTTCTAGAAATTTAATTTTAATTTCTAAACTAGATTTATTAGGATTTGGACTCAGATTTAAAAATTCTTTGGTGGAAATTTTAAAGATTAATGTCTCTATTGGATTTTATCATGTAATTGATCATTTATACAAACTTGATTTGGATCCTGAGTATGAGAATAGTTTAATGAATATGCATGTAATTTTTGGAAATAAAAGATGTGCTATAAATGAAAACTCTTCTAAGTTGTGGCATAAAAGATTGTGTTATATCTCTACACAGAGAATTAAGATGTTAATAAATGATAGGGTACTAGGTACTCTTGATTTTACAGACTTTGACACTTGTATTGATTGCATAAAGGGAAAGCAAACCAATAAATCCACAAATGAGCTAAAAAAAGTACTGAAACTTTAGAGATTATACATACAAACATTTAAGGACCTTCTTCCATTGCATGTTTTACTAGGCAAAAGTACTTCATCTTATTTATTGATGACCATACAAGATTCATGTACCTCTATCTTCTGTTTGAAAAATCTGAAGCATTAGATGTTTTTAAAGTATTTAAGGCAGAAGTTGAGAAATAAAAGGGAAAGAATACAAAAATTGTAAGGTCAAATAGAGGTGGAGAATATTATGGGAGATATACTGAAATGGGTCAAATGCCGAGTCCATTAGCAAAATTTCTGCAATAAGAAGGCATTATAGCCCAATATACTATGCCTGGTATACCTCAACAAAACGGTGTTGCAAAAAGAAGGAATCGAACATTTTTGGATATGGTAAGAAGCATGATGAGCTATAGTAGTCTTCCCTTAAATTTATGCAGTGAAACCTTAAAACTGCCATTTATGTCTTAAATGAAGTTTCAACCAAATCAGTTAATAAAACTCCTTTTGAGCTATGGAATGGTTAGAAACCTAGCTTAAGGCGTTTACAAACTTAGGGTTGTCCAGTTGAAGTTAGGGTCTATGACCCAAACATAAAAAAATTAGACCCAAGAACAGTTAGTGGTTATTTTATAGGTTATGCAGTTAACTTAAAGGGGTATAGATTTTATTATCCCTCGCATACAACTAGAATTGTTGAAGCTAGAAATGCCAAATTTCTTGAGGATCATGAGTTCAGTGGGAGTGATCTTCCTAATAAGGTTAACATTGATGAAGATATTAGATTGGATGAATCTCTTATAGATGACTTGAATATTTTCCAAAACACACCTATAAAAATAATTGGAGAACAATCAACTCAGGAACATCATTTGCAAGATGATAATAACCCTACTGATAATACTGCTGAAAATGTACCAAAATGTACAAGAAATAGTAGAATTAAGAAGATCTAATCGAGTAAAGAAATTGACAATTCCTAGCGATTATGTTGTATACCTACAGGAGTTCGATTATGATGTTGGACTCAATGAAGATCCTACTTCATTTTTCACAAGCCATGAAAGGTGAAAATTCTAAATTTTGGCATAAAGCTATGATAGATGAAACGCAATCGATGGCTAATAAACAAGTTTGGGAATTAGTTGAATTACCAACAGAGGCTATCACCATTTGCTGTAAGTGGGTTTATAAAACCAAAAAAAATGCCTCTGGTAATGTTGACTGATATAAAGCTAGACTTGTAGCCAAAGGTTTCACTTAAAGAGGAGGTATTGATTACTATGAAACGTTCTCTCTAGTTTCTAAGAATAATTCATTAAAAATTATCATGGCTCTTATAGCTCATTTTGATTTAGAGTTACATCAAATGGATGTGAAAATGGCTTTCTTGAATGGAAATCTAGAGGAAGAGGTATACATGAATCAATCTGAAGGCTTCTCTGAAAATAGCCATTTTGTATACAAACTAAAGAAATCAATATATGGACTAAAACAAGCCTCTCGTCAGTGGTATATGAAGTTTTACAACATTGTGACATCATTTGATTTCATTGAAAATGCTGTTGATTCTTGTATATACCTTAATGTTACTGGGAGTAAATTCATGATCTTTGTTCCATATGTTGATGATATTCTCCTTGCAAGCAGTGATTTAGCTTTGTTACATGAAACCAAAAGTTTTCTTTCTCAAAACTTTGATATGAAAGATTTAGGTGAAGCCTTATATGTAATAGGCATAGAAATTTATAGAGATAGGTCTGAAAAGACATTAAGTCTATATCAAGAAGCCTATATCAAAAGAGTTTTGGAAAGATTTAGAAAAAACTGTTCACCTACAGTGGCACTAATTTTAAAAAAGGATAAATTCAATTCAACATAATGTCTTCAAAATGAATTGGAAAAGAAGCAGATGAAGAGCATTCTATATGCATCTACCATTAGTAGTCTCATGCATGCTCAGATTTGTACAAGACTTAACATAAGTTTTGCAATAGGTATGCTTGGCAGATATCAAAGTAACCTAGCCTTGATCCTTAGAAAGCTGCCAAGAAGGTTATGCATTATTTGCAAGGAACTAAAGGATATAAACTCACATATAGATGATCTGAACATCTCAAGGTAATTGGATATTCGGATTCAGATTTTGGTGGATGTATGGATACAAGGAAATTCATTTCAGGATACATTTTCATCTTAGCTGGTGGTGTTGTATCTTAGAGGCCTACTAAGCAAATGGTTGTTGCTTTATCTACCATGGAAGCTAAGTTTATTACATACTATGCAGCAACATCACATGCATTATGGTTAAGGAATTTCATTTCTGGATCAAGAGTTGTTGATTCCATTGTAAGGCCATTAAAGATCTATTATGACAACTCATCTGTAGTATTTTTTCTAAGAATAAAAAAAGTGAGAGTCATAGTAAACATATAGATATAAAGTATCTTACTGTTAGAGACCATGTAAAAAAGCAAAAAGTGGATATCCATTATCTTAGTACAGATTTATGATAGCAGATCCCATGACTAAGGCATTGTCGACAAAATAGTTTAATCTTCATGTGGATCATATGGGGCTAGTTAAATTCTATTAAATTTTTGGGCTTCTTTGATTTTATTGTTTTACATTCTTAGAGTTTATAAACATGTTAAAGTTTGTGCACATAAAGTTTACATGTGAAGTGGACCTTGAATGATTATACTAGTTTCATTCATAAAGTATTATCCTATAAAGTGCTTTTTTAAAGATGATCACGCATTGTAATACGTGGAAGGGAATATTTGTTTTAGAATGCTACCGCTATGATTCGTGCTATGTGAAATCTTTAATTGAGTAGGAGTCAAGTTAGAGTAACTTATAGCCATGTTAAATTTTTGGATTTATTTATCACCTATTCGAGTTTTTTGTTTATCATATGGGCCAAGTGGGAGAATGTTGGACTTCATGTGACTCACATGATAATAAATGAACTAAGATAATTAAATTAAGTTAGTAAGGTGAAATTATACAGGAAATCCTAATTCTAGTTTAACTACTCTAGTGATGAGAGTTTAACTCTATTTTAATAGCTAATTAGAATACAGATTCCTTGATGGTAGGATTTAACTTTAATTAGTCTAATCTAGGTCCCTAGTCTAGTCTATAAGTTGCCTATGCATCATCATAAGGTGATTTTTCTACCAAGATAGAAAATATACTAGAAGGCTCATGTGGATTCTTTGTATATTGAGGTAAAGTCGTTCATCTTGATCAACAATAGCTGGAGGTATGTTTAATTAAATTATTACAAAATATTATAAAAGATTACTACAAAACAGCAATTGATTAAAAAATATTGCATAAATTAATCTGAGAATTAGCATTACAAAAGAAATTACAAAAAAAAGCTAAAAATTCAGATTTTTACCGAAGCTAAAAATTTCAAAAGTAAATTTCTTTGATCAAATGTGTTCGATAAGTTTTATAATAAATCTTTGAAATTTTTTTGATTTTATTCTCGATCGATAGCATTTTTAAATAGTAATACGATGAACTCAAAAATGCAATTGGTTTTTTTCTCGGATGATGATGGAACCAAATGACTTGAAAAAGGAAAACCAAAAGAATTTTTATTGACTTCATAATTTTGTAGAGCCTTTAAAGACTAGGAATCTTATGTTTTTCCAACTCTTTTGAAAATAGATGACGACAAAACCACTTTAAACATTTTTTATAACAATTTCGTACCAACCATTCTATCATTAAAAAGAAATTTAAACATTTTCCAACCATTTTGTATGTTCAAATTTTGAACACAAAAATAGTTTAACATGTTCATATTGAATGGTATTAATTGTATAAATAAAACAATAGTTTATCTTAAATCGAATAATGTACCAGACTTATCTTAATTGAACAAATTTGGTTTGAGTTGGGCCGCTTGGTCTAGTTCAAACAACCAATTTACTTCCTCTTCAACTGACAAAATGAGATCAATTTTTCATTCACTTTGAATATCAATCATGTAAATTAAACTTACACCATGTATCTTGTGATGACAACCTATGTATATCACATGACTAACTTCATATACGTATAAATATATTTTATATTTATATACTA